>CM056171.1:60447341-60598341 GCA_029691765.1 Entomobrya proxima | reverse complement strand
CTCAAAGTTAAGCTCATTTTACTCGTGTTTTACATTTTTTAAACGTTGCAATAATGAATATACTTTGGATTATTTGACATTTGTTCAGTTTCTATGCTTGTAAAATAGACAGAAAAAGTTTGCTAAAGGCTAGAGTCATGTAAATGTAGCAGTCTCACAATTTTTGTTTACAAAAACTTGCAAAAATTGACGTAAAATACAAAAATCTTGAATATTCAAGTTATCCCTGCATTTTGATACAGAGTTAAAGTAGCTCAAAATTCTTATTTTTTTACGTAGAACAATTTTGCATTTTGAATTTTTCAAAAATAGTCGGTTAGACAAGGGACGGACATTTTGACAGCAGACGGACAAACCATGGATATTCCCATAACGTATATGCTTACCTCTTGCGTACTTAATGTATTGTTTATTACCACGCAATTTTAAATGCGATTTCGAACAATTAAACAGTTAGGAGACTTTGAATGGTGCCTTGGGTCACTTTTGAAATCGACATTATAAAACGGATGTAGAAAAGTAGCGGAAGCAAAATTTTAATTTTGAATTTTATTCAACCCTTTGAGCACTAGTTGACGCCAAATAGCATTGAAACAGTACACTTTAATGTCTTTTCATGACCCCTGTGTATATATGAACATTTTGGTAGCCATAGAGTGTGAGACAAAATCTGAAAAACCTGAACCAATTTTAACATGAAAAATGTGACACTTTGCTCTCAATCTGTCCATTGTGCAAGTCTTGCTGCTGCTGCTCGTCCCACTATTTAATTAAAAATGTTGGAGTATTTACGGGTAAGTCCATTAAAGTTAAAGTTAATTAAGTGCCTAGTTTTAGTTTTAATTAAGTTTTTTGTTGTTTTAGTGCCTGTCCTACTATTCCTGTCTTGGGTGCGTCAAGGACCTCAATTGTTACTGGCTCCAATTTGACAGGAAGAATGTGCAGTATTGCACTTCCAAGGATGGGGTAAATTCATCCCCTGATAACATCGTGGGACCTGGTGACCTGGACCTTTGTGACGAGCTGGCGGAAACTACCACCCCGGAGTACGTGCAGGAAATTCTCGGTAAGAACTTACATTTAATTTACATTACATTTAATTTGTGCAAAAAATTAAGCTAATTGCTTGTTTGTCGTTAATTACAGAGACTCAACGATTCCAGGCCAAGGCCATTATGTGGTTGTGGATCCTTTTTTTTGTAGTGGTTGGTTGCGTTGTTGCGTATTGGTGGGGTTTGTGCAACAAAAAATGTAAGAAGACTGACGCCAGAAGAACCAGGCAAGCATCCACCTCACCTACCTCCACCATACGCGACAGGTCCCACTCCCCACCGGCAGATAGGAGGATCCCTGCCAGAATGACCATGCAGGAATTTTTACGTCGCAACTCCACCCCAGCCAGAGATTCGCCCCAAAGGGATGGCACTCCTGCTCCTCATTCAAGGTCACCATCACGCCCACCACTCCTTACTCCCCAAGGCAACCCATTTGCTGGACACGGGATGAGAGAAGGAAGTGCACCACCTCTAAACCCCTTCATTGATCCTGCTCCCGGAAGTAGAGATGTTAGTGTCGAGCGTGTTCCACAAGACCAGCAGCAGCAGCAGAGTAATTTTGCATTATTTAAGATTAATTATGATGATGATGACATTTCCTTGTCTGATTACGGTGACTCTGTAATCGATGGGGGAGTTGCACTTGGTGGTTCGGGGGTGGAGATGGTCAATTTTGTACATTATGAAAATGAACTTGCCACCCCCAACCGCCGAAACACCACAGCAACATCTACCCTTTAATTAGAATTATTGTTTTTGCATGCTCTAAATTCTAAATCAGAAAATTTGTTAGATTATAGGTATAATCTTCGAAAGGACCCTCCAGTAACCCGGCGATTTATGCTCGACACACCTAATTAATTGTGTTAAATTTGTACCCTTTTCTATTACCGATTATGTTCAATAATATATATTACTGTATCTCAATATCCAATTTATTACACTGCCAAGTTATGCTTATGTCAAGTTTTTTGCAAATTGTTGTTTCTTTGTAATACCTATTTTATATACATATATACACTATATACACTATATACAATTGCAATGGTGCCTTAAGACTTAATATTTACTATATTATACCTAATACTATATTATGATAATGTGTTCAAATACCAAGAGACTAAAAATAAGACTGAAAATATCATCACTCATCAATATAATACTTGCGCTTTTCATAACCCTTTTTTCTTAGCATCACGACGTCACATTTTAATACCTATATTTTTGATTCTCATGTAACACATTATGTAAGCCAATCATATATAATACTACTAGCATCATGTGTTAGTTCAGTAAAGTTAATCTGAACAAATTTATTACAAAACAGTCCTTATTAGCTCGCTACTTTGCAGAAGAGCTATTGAAGTTGTCGTGTGCCCGTCTGTCCGTCCGTTTGTCTGCCTAATTTTCTGCAACTAGCAATGGTTTTGCAGGAAATTAAATGTTTAGACATCTTACTCGTAACCTTATGTTTTGCAAAAATACTGGTTCTTTGAAACCTCTTGCAAATATCTTTTAAACAACGGAATCATAAAAGCTTCTGGAACCTTTCCAGTTTTATAAATTTTTATGGTAGGACGCTAAAAATTAGAGATCTTCAACTTTTTGCATTTACTTTGCAAACTTCTTAATCATATATGTATGCAACTATAGCAGCAAGCATCTTTTATTGGTTTACTACGGATGTTTATTATTTATAGTATAATCCACTAGATCAAACCGGATTGGTGCAATTCGTTTCAAAACAACAAACACCTTTACATGGATTATAGGCTCCGTGCTACGTGATAATTTTAAGTTCTAAAAAACCAGGATGAGAAACTAGCTTCACTAAAGTTTAGATTTTTTCCAAACTGAACATGAACTACGTTCTTGTTGAACCCGTTTTTCAAGGAAAATACGAAAATATTATGGAAGCAATTTAAGTTTTGTTATGTAAACAACATGTATTTTTTATTCTAAAATCATTTATAACTGCGCAGAACATGCATGGGTTGTGAACATGCAACCACGCAAACTGAATAAATATTCCGTCACTCAATCGAAACGTGTCCCAAATTACCTGTATGTACTCCATAACCTTGTATCTTATAAAATTCCAAATATAAAAATGTGCATGTGCTGTAGCATTCCCAATAACCTGTATGTACTCCATAACCTTGTATCTTATAAAAATTCTAAATAAACAAAATGTGCAGTGGTATTCCCAATAACCTGTATGCACTACAAAATCTTGTATCTTGCATAATTGTAAAGATGTGAGATCTTTAAAAAATCATGTTGTTTTTAATCCTTCCAGTCCATAAAAAATGATGCGCATTTCTTATGTAAGGTTCACGTATGCAAAATATTTAAAAATCAACTTGCACCAGCAAACATTTATCCGCAAGTTAAAATATTACCAGTCTAGCTTGTAGCATTACTTAAATGTTACTATAACTGTCTGCAGGCTTGCAATTTTGTTTGGACTTTTGTTATAATTTCTGCGCGTTTTTAACCTTATGTGTGCATTTTTAAGCCAAATTTACACGTTAGTAAATATACATGTTATTTTGCAAGTTGTCCTAATCTTTTATCTAGATGCTTGATATAAAATTTTGTAATCCAATAGTATTTAAGCATCCAAAATGAACAAATCTCAATAACTGCCTCGAAGTATTCAAATTGTCTTGTATAATGTATTTATCTTTTTTTTTAAATTATACGCTATATTTGCACCCCTGAGCTAATTGTTGTAGTTATTTTCAATATTTGGATATGGAAAGTTGGTAAATTCTGCTGACATGCGTCAAAGTTAGACAACGTTACATGTAATTTGTGTACACACAAATGCGGTTTAAGTCACCTACTCATCCTCACGTGAACCTTAATGGAAATTATCACCAACAACACATAATGCGTGCACTTAAGTTTCTGGAAGGATCTCTGATCTCAGCTAGTCAGCGTCGAGGCGTTTCCATCGCTGGATCATTTCTTGGTGCTTGGTAAGATATATGAAACTATTGTCGTTTTGAAAAAATTTAAGCAAATTTAAGTTGGAAATATTTCCATTTCAGGAGTTTGAGTAATTAAAATCATCATGCACGGTTACGAAGCAATGCTCAGTGAGGTTTTTCCTAAGTTGGGATTCCTAAATGCTTCAGTAAATTCCAATCCAAACTTTGGTACCCTTAGAAAGCGAGCAATCCGATTTTTAGAAATGACATGTTCGTCCACATATGGGTTTCCAGGCGAAGTTCATTTTTTCTATGAAAACAAAAAGCCCATCAATATGATCCCTGCCTTATACGAAACTGCTTTTTTACTTTCAATTTTATGTGAGGAAGCTGATGTTAATCCAGCTTTCATAAACACATTAGCAACCGTTGTTGCCAATAACAGAAGGAGTTCAGGATTTTGGAATTATTTTTTACTGGTTGAAGACAAAAGTGCTTTGTTGTTTCCGGACGATCTAGACGACACAGTATTGTGTATTATGGGACTTTACAAAACGGGAAAAATGTCACTGGAACAGTGCCAGATTATGGCCAAACAAGTTCTGGCCAAAGTGGCGTTCAATCAAAACGGTGAAATGTCAGCTTGGTTGAAAGTGGAGGAGCATAAGAAACCTCATGTTTTATATAAGGGTTTACTGTCAAATATTCGGATTGATCTTGGAACTATTGTAAATGCGTTGTGGTTTTTCTCTTCAATTGATATGGATACGGATCATCAATTAATGCCTTCTGCAAATTTCGTACATCAGTTTGTGGAGAATCTAATTCTTACCCAAGAAAATCACCAGGAAATGCTCGGTGGCATGCTTTACTATACTAATCGGTTTTTTATATATTTCTTAATCAGCAGATATGTAAGTTCCAGCAAGCACGCCAGAATCGCTTTCGGAGAGAAGTTTGCTTTATTAGTGCGAGACGAAATATTGAAGTTGAAAACAAATGAGAATGCTCTTAATATTGCAAGTGTGATTTTAGCTGCTATGACTCTAAACTTGCACACCGACAAACCGCAGTTTCCTTTGTCCAAAGAAGATTCAAGCAAAATATTTGCAAAACTGAAAATTCTTGCTGAGTTACTACTTGGACTGCAAAATATGGATGGGTCATTCGCAGCATGCAATGCATATCAATGGTTTAGAATAGGGGAGTATGGAGGATCAAGGTGGTTCACAACATCGCTGGTGTTATCTGCAATTACCAAACTTTCTAATGATTTAGCGTAAGCTCACATAATTGCTTACCCAATTTGGGAACGAAAGTGGCCAAACTTACTGTATGAGCTATGTTTTTATGTACAATATGAATCTTTTTATGTTTTAGAAAGTTCCAAATAAACATCAATTGTTTATTCTACTAATAATTTGTAATAAATTTCTTCCATAAATTGTTGCTATTGCTGTCTTTTTCTCTACAAACATTGTTCAGTAAAACTTATGATGTATTATTTGATTCCACATTACCTTAATATTAAGAAATCTAGGCTGTTTATGTGTAATTTCAATCCTATTAATTAATCAATCTCAAATTAATCTAAATCTAAACAATCTTTGTAAATAAATAAATATTCTTCCACTCAAATAGTTTGGTTCATTTTTTATTTTAAAATTGCTCTGATGGTGTAGTGCATAACTTCCAAAACTGAATATGATTTTCATTACATTCAAACTTCTGGATCTGGTTAAAGGAAACGGAAATCAAACTTATACGAGTTTTTTATTGATACATTGCTCTGAGTCACAATACGAACATTTCAAGTATTTTTATTTATAACAATGCATATTATCTACGTTATTTAGATCATAACTTACCTGTCCATGACAGGTTTAAGAATTTTATCATATTAATTTTTTTCGAAAAGAAGAATCATAATATATTCTCATTACACATTGCATATTTTTTATCAAAGTAAAAATAATTTATCATATTTAAGTACATATTACCCAGTTATCTAAATTACTCAATCTCTTCAAGAAGAGGTTAGTTTAATGTGAAACACTTTTATTTTGTCAATTTGTGACAAATTCATTCTCAGTCAGAAGGCAGTTGTTGCCGTCATTAAAAAATTCAAAGCGACAAGGATGTTGTGTACGTTGTAGGATAATATATTTTTATTTACATGGTTATTTATATTCGCCCATAAATTTTGTGTTATCTGCGCAGTGTACGCTGCTATCATCAGTAAAAATATCATGCGAGATGTTGGTGCATAAAATGACTTGAGTAATGAGCTTAATTATGATGAGGAAATAATAGCATAAAGCAAGACTGGACTGATTTTGGTGATGTCAAGTTGCCCCAATTCAAGTTAGGCAAGCTGAATTTAATATACAGAAAAAATAATATTAATTTGAGACCGAACAAGATGGAGACAGAGTTTTTAGCGTGTGTTCTTTGCTCCAAGCCAAGTATTAACAACGTAGAAAGACGAAGATGCATCAGTAAAGAACCGAGCATTTCCCTGGAGCGTGCATTTCTGCACGTACGCATAAAACAAGTTTTGTGACCAAAAACCATACACTTAGAAGTAGTATGAACGGTCATTCACAGACTTAAAGAGGTAAAACTCGTAACAAAGGTACAATAATTGTCAGGAAAAATAGATTCAATGTTCAATATCTACTTTACATTTTTTCCATCGTCAAATACCAATTCATGAAACATACAAAAAAGGTTCATTTAAAAATGCTACATTCAATTCATGCCTAACATTTTGAAATCTTGAAATTTTGTTTTAAATCCTAGAAATAATACGATCAAAACAAAATTACTGTTTTTCAGAATAAGCATACCTACCAACCTACGCTGGGAACGGTTTTTAAAAAGAGCATCCCAAGACACCCCATCCGTCGCAGGCGGTAGCAAAACCACAGCTGTTTTTATTTACCTATATTTTTTGGGATACGATTATGCTGTTGCCGTGTTTTTAGACTAAGCCAAAAGATATTTAATTATTTATTTACTTGTGCACTTTCTGCAAATTAAGGACTACCATAATGACGTGCGAACAAACCACAATATATATCCTCACAGAAAAATGTTTGACACGAAAACCCAAAGGGTTAATGATGGGTTTATGACCAAGATTCAGAGGCTTGGGGAGAAAATGAAGGGGACAATCCTGGACTTCAGAATCCAGAGAATGAATCGAGTGAAGAGCATATATTTAAAAAAGATAGGGGTTTGCGATGGATAGTTGGAGTAGTAAGGTAAGTGACGGTTTGGTATATTGAGTTTATAAAATTAATTAACTGTTAAAAGCATTTACTTTTTATTTACATTTTAGTGCCAAATCCAGCTCAAGCTTAACATCCGGATATAATTGACTATTTGACACTCTAATTTAGCAGGAGAAGAACGAGGTTGAGTGTTGCTCATAAAACTTTTTCCAGTGTAATTTGTAAAGTTCAAACGCCAACGGATAATATCCTGCCGTCCCCATGGTGACAGAGGAAGACGCCGGCGGTGTAGGTGAGTTTGAGTCTGGAAATTGTCAATTAATATTGTCAAACATACATTTAGAAATTTAGTCAACGCAGGATAATAGCAAAAAACAATGACAATTGTGAAGATGATCGTACTGAGTTGAGTATAAATGCAAACTGTTTACCAACCTTTTGATTAATATAAAACAAGGTATATTAGGAATTTGGGATTTTTTCTAAGCATGCTATAATTTGATTGATATCCCTTTTGGTATATTGTGGTGCTACTAAATATTGAGAATGTTAATTAGCTTCGTGTAAATAGTTTCTTTGTGTTGTTCAAGCAAGCAAAATCCCCATAAGAACAGAGAATATGCAAATAGGTAACAAAACAAGGCCAAGCAAAAAGACTGACCTTAACGTTTTTAAGATGAACTTTTAATATTTTGTAGTTGGACCTAGTCTAGAAATTTTGGTTCACCAAGCTGCCAAACCGTGGCCGTTGTACCACGCAATGGAGCTACAATTGAGGGGCGGCAGAAAGATCGATGTGGGGGAAACCTGAAGGTTTTTATTTTGCTCTCATGATGATGTTTTCTGTGTTCTCATGGAAATGTCTAATCTCCAAGAAAACGCGTGTAAAGTGCCCAATCAAATTATCATGATGATCACAGAGATGGCCATTGGAACCCAATGGGATGATGGTTCATTGCAAAATTTATATTTCTTGGATTAGGATGCACACTTGCATGTCTATTAGAGCAATTGCATTGCAGTATGCAGTGCATTCATGTGCGGTAAGTGCTGAGCTGTATATTCGTTAACTATAAAATACCAAGGCTATTATGAACAACAAAGTAATATACAGTAATTCCGAAAGTAATCGACTTTTTGATTTTGCAATTCAATGCATAATCATAATTATACTTCCGTAACGTCATGCACTATTGCTGTGCTTGAATGCATTACGTACTGTTTCTGTGTTCGTTCATGATGGCCTACAGTTTCCTATACTTCAGATAAATTACTACAAATAGTTCCAGTTGTTAGTTGTATGACAAAATATGCCAAACTTACGTTAATATCTATGAACGCTTTACTTAGTCAATTTGTATAGTCCAACATTTAAGGAAATTGGTTGACATCAAGATATATGCAAAAAATAATAATCTTTTGTCTTGATAATTTCAAGAAAAGGTGAGATACTAATCCGGAAAGAATAATGAGTGACCAGTTACTAAGCGATTAAATGTCGTTCCAAAAGCAAGGCTTTACGAACATTTCGTCATTTCAAAATAAAACAGGTTGAAATTTAATTTGTTTAAAAACCGCAATGTTTTCCCCAACATTTGAAATTTTTTGTGTAACCAGAATCATGTTTTGTTTGTTTCAGAATGCTTTCCATGTTTCAGAAAATAGTGACTCCAAAATCAAGTAAGTAATTCAATGGGTCATCAAAAAGAACCCTATTGATTTTCAACCTGATCGGTCATCCCTCTGGGGTAAAAGGGGGATGTAACCCTTCTGACCATATGCTTCGTCAGAATCGCACTAAATTTTTTGTTCTGTTTCCATAAAAATCTACTTTGCTTCCAATCCAAGTTTCATGCTGAAGTTATACGCCATTTTTATGCGTTTCTGCATTTTCGGCACAAATGGAGCCATAGATCAGTGCTAGCTACTTGCGTTCTCCTTGGTAATAAATATGAAGTCGTTATTTGTCGTCTTGGTTTTATGCCAACTTTGTCCATGTACTTAGGTTTTCGTTGAAGTTACCATTCAAGAACAGTCTGTTCTGAACAGATACATTTAAAACTCAAAAGCTATATGTCACTGTAATATTGAAATTATTAAAAATTAAAATATGTATTATTCTTGTAATTTAACACAACTTCCCATGCGAGGAACCCACGGTCAGGAGGAACTGGATCATAAGCTAATTCCCGTATAAAAAATTTGGCATTTTTAACGTAAAAGGAAATATTTTGTAAATTGCATTACATTCGGCGAAAATTATTATTAGAATGATTTTCGGGACTTGCTTCCTGTAAACGCAAATTTTCCAATCTTAGAAGTAACATGCCAAAGTTGAGATGCATCTGTAGGTCAAATAATTGCTCTGCGTACCCAAAAATGTATAGTGTGTGAAAGTTTTTCCACAACGCATTTAAACAAAACTTGAATATTTGACAAAACCATAACTTTTATCTCAATATAAACATAATTTACAATGAATTTACTTTTTTTAAACACAAAATTCCTTAACTGCTACTGTTTCTAATAAAAATTGAGTTTTTCACAAAAATCCGATTACTACAGTAACATATAATCCAATCCATAACTCTTTAATTTAAACATTTAATGTAATTTTAGAAATAAAACATAATCAAATTACCCAAACACTTTAAAGTAAATTAATATACGCATGTTTCTAATTAAAAATAAATTTTTCTATAAATACATAACATTTGCGTACACAAAACATTATTATATATTCTACATAAAATTGGCAAATAATTGTGAGCCACTGCTTCTTCAAGTGGAAGAAAACCGATTTTCAATTCTTACTCTGTAGCGCGTTACATAATTGACATTGGTCGGTGACAAATCTGTTCACGTCGAGTAATCCAATCGTGAAACTGGACAGTGTTTAAATTGGGAAACAAACTCCAAATATTCGAACTCTCCAGATTACTGCGAAATCTGTAAAACTGAACTTGCTTTCCCTGTTCAACATCCAATTCATCTCTACGCGGGATACGACGGTACCGAATGACCAGTCGGTCTAATATATTTCTCATGGGTAGCAGAAAATCCAACGGAAAAAGACTGAAAGATCTTAACGCAAACACCTTCAAATTGGGTAGGTTCAGAGGTGGTAAAATTTGAGTTGACTGGTTATGGGAAAGACGAAAGTCAATTTTCAATTCAGTTAGCGTGGCACCCCACCGACTTTCCAGGCACTGGAATAAGGCTTGCCAGTCAACTTCCCAAGTATATAAACAAAGAATCAGAGTTTTCAGGGGCAACAAAGCAATCGACGTATTCCACTGAATCAGCTTATGAGGATACCTCAGCGAAAGTGCAAGCTGGGTCACGTTTGGCAAGTTATGTGGGTACGTCCAAATGTCATCAGATTCCCATAATTCGCAAGTGGACAAAATATTCACATGGGAATATCTGCGTAACAAGGCATTAAACACAGGTGTTGGTGCGTATTCCATTTGCAAATATGTAAGATCTTTTAGTTCAGGAAACTCGCAGGATTCCAAGCGTAATCTGAGAGCTGTCAATTCGTCAACGGAAAAATCTCCAACGCATCTAAACTTCAGAACTTTAAGATTGGGCATTAGTTGTAAAAAATCTCGTAATCGTTCACACATAAAGGAGGGATCAAATGGTTGCCTAAATCCTGGATAAAAACTAAAGCTCCAAATATGGTGTCCATAGTTGGCCAGAATTTGTAATAATTGCTGGGTAAAAGACACGGAGTCTGTTATCAACTGGTCAATGCAGTAAATGTAGAGACTTCTGCCAATAAACGGATTTCGGTTTTTAGTGGCGTACTCTTCATCAAACTGTTGTAAAAACTGGACAGGCTGTTCCTGGTACGAAAAATGTGCGTCTCTCGAGGATTCTGAGAGAAAGATGCCTTGACCGCACGCTACGTCAATCAATTTACTGGAATTGTAGAAAATCTGCAAAGCAGTGTCCACTCCAATTTGCCAAGTGCGACAAACCAAACGACAATTTAGCAAATCTTTTGCTATTCTTCCGTGTGTACCCATATTGATTGACGAACTAGCAAGCGTGTGACGAAGTATTTTGATTACTTTGGGGAATAAAAACTTCGTTTTTTCAGTCTCAAGAAGCATGTGAAAGAATGCAGAAGAATAGGTCAGTGGAAGCAGGTCCTCCGGGACCTGCTTTAAAATCTTTTCAGATATTAGCACCCAAATCTGTAACAGAAAAAGTTTGGATTTAGTAATTAAGATGTATTCGTTGTCCGTATGAGAATTTTTAAGTAACTGTGTGTGTTATATTTTAGACAAACCTCTTTGGGAAAAATCGCGAGCAGTATAGCTGACTCAATGTTTGCCTGATGGTCAACCATTTCACGGTTTTGGTGCTGCACCTGGTTATTTTCTGGGTGGATGTCCATAATCATGGAGTTGCAAGTTTACACAAGAAACTAACCACCGCAAAAATTAATGGCAAGCAACGGCCTGTCTAAAAGCTTTTTACTTCCTTACTGCGAAATGTGTCTCGCTAAATGTGGAAATTATGACTGGTGCATGCCAGAAATGTAAAACGTTTTCCTTGCTTCAGTTAATATTTTTCACCACAATAGGCCTTCTCAATAATGTTGGGTCAGGAGGAACCCCTATGGTTTTATTTTTCAAAGACCGGCTACCTTTCAGTGATCTATAATGAGTTTTCAGATGATGTTAAATACACAAGTGAATAGACATTTGCTTTTGAGTTCAGCGATATACATTGCTGCCTTTGAACCGGCCTTAGAAGGAAATACACTTTACAAGATGTTGCACCTTCACCCCCAATATGTTTAGGAGCTTTTATGCATTGGACTAAGGTGCTAATGAATTTTGTAGGGGCAAGCAATTTCAGTGGAGAGGCACCAGGAGCTTTATGAATGCAGTAGTCACGTAAGAATGACCTTCCATTGTGCTTTTGTAATCCTAAACAGTAAGTGCTCAGAAACAATGAAAACGTTCAATGTACATTTTTCTGATGTTTTTGGGGATTGAAAGGCATGGAACAGTATGCAAAATTTTAGTAATACCTAAGCTACCTAGCCTCACCAAAATAATCCACAAAAGTTTGAGGATAAAGTATCTTCACTTTTTGCCTACTTTTCCGGTCACACCTTTCCGAGAAATTCCGGTTTTAGACAATGTAAAAGAGTAGTACACGTTGTATTGATACAAACGATCACCAACCTTTTATCTGTTTCAGCTTCATTTCTTATGCAAGCTTTATCCACTGGTAACCACTTCTTTCACAGAACACAATAGAGTTCTTGGGAAAATTGAATCGGAAGGAAATAGCTAAATAGCCAAAAGTACCCCAAACATGAACATGCACATTGAGAGTGCATTCATATTCACAGCTGTATACACACACAATTCATGCGTTGCTGAAAATAATGATGTATCAGGTGTATGAATTATAAAAACACCCTGACAAGTTTGCATGCAGACAAACCTTTCTTCTCCAAGTGATGTTGTTTTTGTAAAACTTAAGACTTGGCTATTGCTAGACCGACGTACAAATTCAACGACAGTGTAACGAATTTACAGACTGAAGACTTTATCATGTTGATCGTTGTACGTTAAGGGGAACGTTAAGGCAACTGACGAGCAAATGTACAAGCTGATCAATAGAAATGTATGATCAGACATATAATCCATATAATTATTTTTCTATTCCTATCAACTAATTCCCCTTCCTCGGCTGGCAAAGCCTCCTATACTAAACACTTCGTCTCTTCCAGCTGTATAAATGAGCAAGCGGTCTTTTAAGGTGCAAAGAAACTGATCCTTGCTTCGATTTTGTTAAACAATTAAACATCTACATCTTTGCTTGAGAATAATCTGGCGTTAGTACATTTAGTAGTAATAAAGTGTAAAAGTTTGAGATAAGTAAATAAAACGGTCATAAATGCTAATAGTATATACAATATTTTATAAAAATAAGTTAAGTAAGTTACATACGTAGTTACATGGTGTAACTACTTGTTTTTACAGCTATAAAACGACATAATTTAGTTGGGTGTACGAATGTGGATATGAAACATTGGAAGTGTTTAATGCTACTATGATTAGTTTGATTACAACTAATCAGACTTTGTCTTGGAATTGTGTCTGTAGAACGTCAAATTTCATGGTCCAACTGTAGAATGTACGCGCAGTCTGTGAGTTCTTAGACTGTCTCTTTTTATATACGACTTTTCACACTGATCACAACTGTAAGGCATATCGCTTGAGTGTATGGAATGCTTTTTTAAGTCACCTTTTGCAACAAATCTTATGTCGCAAACTTCACACTTGTACGGTTTTTCTCCCAAGTGCGATTTTAGATGCGATTTCATGTTTTCAATTCTGCTAAAAGTTTTTCCGCATCCAAGATCGCATGAATAAAATTTTATATTCAAATGTGAAACCAATTTAATATTTTTATAGTGGGGGTTAACAGAGCGAAGCTTTAGTGGATTTGAATTATCTATTTGCCAATATTCTCCAAAAATTAGCCAATAAAAAATAATTGCTGTCAAAATGGTGCAATTTTTATTAGTTTATAAAAAATGTAGAAAGAAAATGTGCGGACTTTGCAGAAATGAATATTTATTTCTCAAAACAGAATTGCTTCTCTAAACATTGCCGGAAACGGTAAAGCTTTTTACAGGGAAACTTTCGGCTTCTCCCACCCTTGGACCTTGGCCTTACGTAAAGCTGCGTAAAAGAGTTCAGGGTTCAAATTAAGGGTCGAGCTGTCAACTGGTGTACCAGACATCACAGCGTAAGGATCCCCGATTCTTAAAGTCACAAAAAGGTCATTCATACGCTGAACAATTTTCTTAACCTTGAGCACCTAATAGTTCTGCGGTGGCTCCACTGAATAACGGTTAATGGGTGGTAAATTACCTATTCCGATTATGGTTTACACCATGTAGGTATTTCCTTTTTTGAGAAAGATGTAATAAGTAGCTGGTAGTTAGCGAATTTATAAAAAACAAATTGAAAATTAGATTGAGTTTGTTTTAATGCCGAGAAATAGACCATAGTCAAGTTAACTGTATCCTTGACCATTTCTTTACTGTTTAAATTATATAGTTAATTTGAAGTAGTGTCCCCAAACTTTGGAACATAAGATGGTGATAATGCTGTTAAAGGACCACTCACTAATGTGAGACGACAACTCTGGAACCCCAAATGCAATTCCATGCTGGGTCAAACTATTCACAAATGGAAATAAGTAGCAAACGATTCCAATTTAATTAAAGGAACTTCAACTATATTATTTCCCAAAATAGACAAATAGCGGGCGCTTTGCTAAGTGCCTCTGGTCCGTATACCGACTTTCTTCTCTTTCTTGGCTTAACCACAAGTAATCTTATTGGGTATGATGCCTCAAGAGGACTTATAATTATTCACAATTTTCAATACCTTTTTATACTACAAGTTGGCTACACCGGGTTTGAACTCGGAAAATTACAAAATGGCGAGAAACAAAGAAAACGTCTCATGATGATTTTTTCAAGAAGCGATAAAAACGAACCGTTTCCGGTTTCACAAGAAAAACTAACATTTTCCACACAAAGAATAACGTGAAAATGTGAACGTTTGACAAAGTCCAACTTTACGTTGGATCGAACCTGACCTTTTTTTACCGGAAGTAGCCATTACAAAATACAAAGTTCATAATATTGAACTTTAACAATGATCATCTTTTCAATAGAAATGCAAATTACTGAACGTGAACAAATAACAACGAAATTACAGGTTTGAAAACGTTCAGTTAACAAAAACATGGAAAATTATAATAAAACATACAGTTTATAATGGAACCTGCGATTTCCATTAAGTCTCTAGAAATATTTCCTGGCCCATAGAGTCAGTTACCAATCGTTTAAAAAACTTTAATTCCCTTTACAATTCAATGAATAATGTAGAGTAGGATATCAAGCCATTAAAAATTCTTTCTGGTTTTAAAGTTGTTTATGAAGCCATTAGAACTTTCTAATCACCCTTACATTCGCTTATAAAACGATCACCAATTGTTGACGGTCTTGAAAGTCGCTTATCAGGTTAATAGAATTTTTTCTGACCCTTAGAGTCGCTTATCAAGCTTTTAGAAAGCTTTACAGACCGTAAGAGTCTCTTATAGAGTTTCCAAAAAATTCCTTAGCCTTGCAGTGGCTTGTCAAGCTTGTAAAAATTTCTACTGGCCTTAAAAGGGGCTTATCAATCGGGAACAATTTTTCCTTTTCCTGACCCTTACAGTGGCTTATGAAACGTCTTAAATATTTGCTTACCCTTACAGTTGTTTATGAAGATTGTGGAAATTTTCACAAGCTCTTAAAGATGATTAATCTAGAGGTAAATTTCTAAATAAATATTAAATAAGTTGTTTATTTCTGCTAGACAGTGTTCCTTATGACCATTTCTTCTTTTTACCGACTCCTTTCCTCTTGTTCTTCCATTTGACGCCGTTCTCTAATCACTGGTCCCATCAGTCCGGTGATTTCCGGGTTTTCAGACGCTATTTCCAGATTACATATTTAATCATTAATCAGGTAAACTGTTGCAAAAGTTCCCTGGGACTGTCGGAACATGTTTGGATTCGGATTCTGGTTAACACATCTTACAAGCTGTTCAATTACTGAAATAAATAATTTGTCGGTTATCTCCCCAGAACTTAAAATAAATTAGATAGTAATTGTCATGAGTCACCTGAGATTGTAGAAGTTTAATAAAGAGTTCTGTAATTAATACTTAGCTTTGTCAAGATGTTTTTACTTTCGCAAAGAAGAAAGAAAGTCGAAATAGCCCAAGAACCACCTAAGAATTCATCGTCAATATATTTGTTTTGTAGGAGCTGGGGTACAAAATACGAATTCAGAATCAAACAAAATAGAGCTCAGTTGAAGAAAGTTCAAAGCCAGATTATAAAGATGTATCGAATGATGATATGAGTAAACCTAATTAGCATTTAGCTATCTCCATCTGGATTTACAGTGAATCAAAAACTTTAAATTATACTTGTTAAAATTTAGTTTCATTAGCATAATTAGCTTATTCACGATTATCTTTGAGTTTTTTTACTTTATAGAGGTTTTCAGCAGCTTTCGGGGTTTTATGGAAGGCGAGGGGTTAATATTGGTTACTGAGGTTCAGCGAAATAGGATAGAGAGGTTGGATAGGTTGATCAGTTTGGCGGAGTATTTTTGAAGACTAAGGGATTATGATTATGGTGTTGCATTAGTTAGATGTTTAATGTTCTAAAGTTTTTGCAATTCATGAGATTCTTTTAAACAACAAGGCATTTTGCTGGACACGATGTACAAGTTTGCATCATTGCAAATTATTCAAGAAACGAAAGGGATGGTGTTGTTGGAGAGGTACTTAGCTAAATACCATGTGTTTTATTGGATTTTGGAATTATATTTGTTGCTACACGAAATATTTCAGACCCTAAAGGTTATCCCTGTCGTCATTCAAAGTTTCCCTTGATAAGACGGTACTTTAGGCACCCCAAAACGCTAGAAACTTCACCGCAACCCCAACCACTAATTCCCACGCCTAGCCCTATTTGCCACGAAGGAATAGCCAAATTGGTGGAATGATGACTAACTAGGTAAATAATTGACCTCGGACAAAGACACGGAAGTTTTCTTTTAATTACTACGTCACCCCTTTATTAACGACAGAACTTTATTTTACTTTTTACAAATTCTCAAGAAATATTAACAGAGCTTACTAAAAAGTCCCTACTCTGACCAAGTCTTGAGACCAACTAACTTGAGCCGATGTTCACTCTTCGGCTTCACAAACCACAATGACTACCTCTCCATACTAACTAGGCGTAGTTCTCCTCGCGACTGCGACCAAGTTCGAAGTCCCCTCCTGCACGCCGTTCTCCTCGCTGCTCTCGAGCCTCTGGCCAATCAGATCGCTTGTCAAGGCTTCTGGAATTTTCCTGTCCTTTGTTTCCCCGCTTCTTCTTACTTTGTTCATCGACATTCCGACCCCCAAATCAGGGTTAAAGCCCTGATTTTCCTTCCTTGGCACCAACGGGCAGTTCCTCTGTAGCCTTTGCTTCCAGTTCTTGCTACCCGCTATCCTGGGTTCAACGACTCGAACTTGTCCACGGCTTCTGGGGTCCACTTCGGTGTCAACTACTTTCCTCCAGTGACAGCTGGGTGCCTGGTCCTCTATTACTGGCACTGCTGCTGCTTCAACTTCCAATGGCTTATCATGCGACTTCTCACCCTTGGTCACCTGAGCCATACCTCTCTTTGTCCAACGCGATCCCTTGGCTTTCTTCTGGCCTTCTCCTGCCGGCAAATCATTTAAAAAGGGCTTCTTCATCTGCCCCTCGCCCCATGTCCTCCATGTCCAGGAACTCGTGGTCCTTTTTCTGAGTCCCTTTCGTCCTTGCTACGAATAACCAAACTGTGTCCTCCTTTACCGGGTACTTTACCGCTTATCTTACTGCTGGAGCCTCCAGACTTCACAGTTCCGCTTTGCAGGGTTGCTCCTCTGCCACTGGTCTCACCAACTCGTAGCTTCTTTAACTCTCCGGAGTTCCTCTGTTCTGGACGAGCAGGCTGCACTTGTACCCTCTGCCTGCAATTGCCGACTTGCTGTCCCCTTCGACTTATCGAATTGGCTTCCTTTGTTACGCCGGTGTCCACAAGCTTACTATCTCGCTTGCCAACGCGCCCCATGGCTGTCCAGCTTGAACGCGGCTCTGTCACTGCTGCCTTCAGCTCTTCCAACTGTCCTTTCAGGTGCTCCGTTTCACGCTGACTAGCTTCCAGTTTTTTCCTCAGCGCTTCCAACTCTCCCGTTTCCTTGCTGGGCGTTCTGCTCAGCGAGCGAGCTACAGTGTCCTCCTGTGACGCTGCACTTTCTGACAGGCTTCCCATCTGCCTTTCATTGACCCTCATGGAGTTTATCCTTGTACTCCGGTTCCTCTGACTGGCAACTTGCTTTCCAGCCAGTACCCATCCGAGCTTAAGCTTTTTCGCCATTGGCTCCTCCTGTCCACGCTCCAGGATGTCTCTGTGTGCTGTGAGAAATGGGTGGTCCTCTCCAATTACCATTTGAATCCGCACGTTTTCGAACGAAATCCACGAATGTTTCCAATTTGCTGGGGTCCGGGCTTCTGCACTGCTCTACCTTAGCAATTAGTGACTTCATGACAAGTTGGGGTCGCCCAAAACGTTCCTTTAACTTGTCCATTATCGCTGTCACGTTGTTCGGCTCGTTCATCAGTCCGACGACAGCATCCTTGGCACTCCCGATCAGTGCCTTACGGAGACGGATGAGACTCTGGGAGGAGTTCACTTTCCCGGCAGGAGTCGTCCGTTCAAACTCATGGTAAAAAATGGGCCAGTCTTCGGCTTTTCCGTTGAAGACTGGCAAATCCTTATCCCAGTCCTTCTTTGTCATCTGTGAGTCCTGGAATGCTTCTGCAAACGTCTTCGAGAAGATGGCAGCGAACTGTGTCAAGTCTCCTGCAGGGTTGGAAGGTGTAGGCTGGGTCACTACTGGGGACGATTCCTGTGTTTCTAATCCTGGCGGTCCTGAAGGAGATTGATTGGTTCCTAGTCGCTCTGCCTCGGCAGTCTGTGTTCTGAAGACTGCAGCAAGTGGGTTGAAGTTTATGAGGGCGTTCCCTCCACTGGCACTAGCTGGAACCGCTTCTCGAACTGCGACCTCCCTTCTTCTGGTTACTGGAGTACGGCCTCCAACTAAATCCTGGTAAAAAACTCCAGGTCCAGGGCTTTGATAGAATGAGGGTGGTGCCTGGTTATCCAGCCAAGCACTAACTCGTCCTGCTGATGCGTCGTCAAACTCCTCATCAAGCCCTTGTTCTCCTTCAATTTCCGCAGCTATTTCGTCCTTTTCAATGTCCTCCCGTTCCTTGATGAACTCTAGCTGCACTTTTACTTGTTCGTCACCGTCCTTAACTGTGTCCTTCAAGTGAGCAATCTCACGAGCTAGCCGACCCTTCTCTGCTTCATCCAAAAGCAGATCCATCTCCTTCTCCATGTCACGAATGGAATTAGTTATTTTATCCCTTTCTACCTGCCACGTCCGCCGGATCTCAAGGGATTCTCTCCGAGCCTTCAGCTCCACCTGCTTGCTACGGGACGCTGCCGAAGATGTCGTAACTGGTATGCTCCGGTCACGCAATCCCGTCGGGGTTCTCGTTGCTGCCTGAGCACGTTCTTTGTCCTGGACGACCTTTAACGCCTCCCTCAGCATCTTCAAGTTCTCGGTGGCTCCGGGAATTAACTGTTTCGCGGCACTAATGTGGGGTCGGAATTTGTCCCACTCTTCCAGTTCCTCGACCGAAAATTGATCCCGGTCCTGGCCATCGAACTTCTTTTCCAGACCTTCATTCTCTATGAGACACCTCTCTGCCGATGCCTTCCACCCCTCATTCTGCTTGATCTCCTCCATAATCGCCTCCTTCGGGAGCTCCAGATACCGGTTACGGGACGTCGGTCCACGTGGTGGCTGCGCTGCGCTGCTCATCCCCAGCGTCCTAGTGGAACTGGTCGGGTTTCCCAACTCCCCATAATTAAGGCGATTGACGGGCATGGTTATCCTTCTCTCTCTGGCTGGTGGAGTACCGTCTGGGTCTGGCATCTTATTGAAAAATAAACTTATTCACAAGCTGTTCCAAAACAAATTAAAATTGGAGCGGACTGACCGTGAGTGGAGGGACTCTTGTACCCAGCCTCCCTCTTAGCTGCGGTATGCTCTGCTACACTAAAGTAGTAGCCCACTCTTTTCCACAGGAACTCGAAGGGATGACCTTGTCCTCCTCTTCGGGAATGGTCCACTCACGTCGGTGTCTGTGTCTCAGATGGTTACAGCGGTTACGGCTTTGTTACAGTTGTTACGGCTTTGTTACAGTTGTTACGGCTTTGTTACAGTTGTTACGGCTTTGTTACAGTTGTTACGGCTTTGTTACAGTTGTTACGGCTTTGTTACAGTTGTTACGGCTTTGTTACAGTTGTTACGGCTTTGTTACAGTTGTTACGGCTTTGTTACAGTTGTTACGGCTTTGTTACAGTTGTTACGGCTTTGTTACAGTTGTTACGGCTTTGTTACAGTTGTTACGGCTTTGTTACAGTTGTTACGGCTTTGTTACAGTTGTTACGGCTTTGTTACAGTTGTTACGGCTTTGTTACAGTTGTTACGGCTTTGTTACAGTTGTTACGGCTTTGTTACAGTTGTTACGGCTTTGTTACAGTTGTTACGGCTTTGTTACAGTTGTTACGGCTTTGTTACAGTTGTTACGGCTTTGTTACAGTTGTTACGGCTTTGTTACAGTTGTTACGGCTTTGTTACAGTTGTTACGGCTTTGTTACAGTTGTTACGGCTTTGTTACAGTGGTTACAGCTGCCTATCCGTTGATACAAACTCTGTACCACTGCTGTACCATTGGTACAAGCTCTGTCCTGCTCCGTACCGTTGGTCCAAACGCTGTCCTGCTCCGTACCGCTGGTACAAACCGTTGTACCACTTGGTACCGTTGGTACAAACCGCTACTCCGATGCAGCAACTCTTCTTTTCCCGAGTAAACGCTGCTACTGCTGTCCTATGTTCTGCCGCAATCAGCTCCGGTATGACGCAATCCACCCACTGAGTTACACTTCCGACTGTCCACTGTCTGGTCGCAGGCCCCAAATACGTCTTATCCACAGTTTCGGCACCACGTGTTGCTACACGAAATATTTCAGACCCTAAAGGTTATCCCTGTCGTCATTCAAAGTTTCCCTTGATAAGACGGTACTTTAGGCACCCCAAAACGCTAGAAACTTCACCGCAACCCCAACCACTAATTCCCACGCCTAGCCCTATTTGCCACGAAGGAATAGCCAAATTGGTGGAATGATGACTAACTAGGTAAATAATTGACCTCGGACAAAGACACGGAAGTTTTCTTTTAATTACTACGTCACCCCTTTATTAACGACAGAACTTTATTTTACTTTTTACAAATTCTCAAGAAATATTAACAGAGCTTACTAAAAAGTCCCTACTCTGACCAAGTCTTGAGACCAACTAACTTGAGCCGATGTTCACTCTTCGGCTTCACAAACCACAATGACTACCTCTCCATACTAACTAGACGTAGTTCTCCTCGCGACTGCGACCAAGTTCGAAGTCCCCTCCTGCACGCCGTTCTCCTCGCTGCTCTCGAGCCTCTGGCCAATCAGATCGCTTGTCAAGGCTTCTGGAATTTTCCTGTCCTTTGTTTCCCCGCTTCTTCTTACTTTGTTCATCGACAATATTAGACAAAGTGACACTTCTGGGTATTCGTTTTCCCAAGGATGGAATTGGGTAGGTAGGTCGCGGCGAAGAGTATAAGAATTTTCCAAACCGACCTAAGTAGTTGACTGTCAACTCTGCTAGGGTGTAATGGTAAGCCTTAGGAGAACTTTAACTTTAAAATTACAAGAATCTTGTATTATAATAATTCCTATGATGACTAACTTCGGATATTTTGGTACATACTTAAAGATTTGCTTATCAATCCCCGATTTAGCTCCATTTCTCGTTCATTTTGGATCTCAATGAAATGCACGTGCAGGAAAACCGATTTTGGAAGCATTCTGAGGTGTGTTGGGGGTGTGAAATGAGTTCCGTGAAAAATAGTGGAAGTTGTTCTAGAATTTTACGCCTTCCCAAATTTTCTTGGTTTGGCAGGATATATTCTAGAACATGGGTTGAATTGTTGGCTTGCTGAAATTGAAATCCTGGATACGTTGCGTTAGCCAGAAATTAATGCTGAAATCGCAAAGGTCATACTTATGTAGTTTCGACGGACGTCATTATGCAAGGCACGCTTTTCAGCTTAAAATGTCAAATTTTCTATCGAAATCCATACGTTGCACCGTTTTCATAGAAGCTTGAACAGTTAAGTCCTTTTCGGTAGCCCTATGTAGCTTTTCCTACTTCCAGGTATGCTTTTATATCGTGCTATTATGCTACTTTAATACTTTCCCAAAAATTGATTACTGGAAAGTTTGTTACCCGTTCGCATTGATATTTAATGATTTCATTTCCGTTTTTTAAAAAGACACATGTTATAAATGGTACGGGGCAAAATCAAAAATCCAAGTTAAAACACAATTTAATACAATATTAAGGCCAGGAGAGAGTCCGAACTCAGGTTAACTATAATATTATGTCCTATTCTAGAGGACGAGTTTATCGAGCTAGTGGTCAAAGTAGAGGATATGGTATGATCCATGTCAAGGAGGTGAAAAACAGCCTTGCTTCTTCCCTGTTCCCTTCCTACATACCTCCTTTTTATTTATCGTATTAGTTTGTTTGCATAAAGCTATGGTGGTGGTCCACCCGTCGGCGGGTCAATAAGGCAGTGGAGGAAACGGATCCGGGAGAAGCAGAGTAGAAAGGTCTAATCCCTATCCTAATGCTACCTTTACAAAAAACTGAGTGCTGTCGACACATCGCAAAATGTTTTCAAATTGCAAGAACCTTGTACAATAGTTATTGTTATGGTGACGAATTACGGGTTTTTAGTGCATGCTTAAAACGGAAATAATTTGCCGATTTACTAAACAATCTCGGATTTACGTCCATTTTTGGTTCATTTTGGAACTTAATGAAAAGCACGTGTGGCGAATCGGATTTTGAAAAATTGATGTGATTGAGGTGTGTTGGGGGTCTGAAATGGGTTCACGGAAAAATGGTGGAAATTGGTTTAGAAACAATGGAGCAGATATAAAATATAAATAAATAGTATTTTTGATCCAGTCAATTCATTCAGAAAAAAAATGGTTTTTATTCAAATAAATATTACGAATAAATTCTAGTTCAAAGTTTTCAAAAGTTTCACGCCTTAAAGAATTTTCTTGGTTAGACAGCGTATTAACTTGAACACAGATACCATCCTCCAAAGTCAGATATCGCTAGCTGAACTGATTAATTCTCGGACTACTTTACGTAAACCATAAATGTATTCCCAATCGCAGAGGCTATAATATTTATGACTAATATTTATTTATGTACTTGTAACAAGCACCCTTTTCCCTATAAAATCACCGTACCTAAGATCATACGCTGAACAATTTCCTTACACCTACTCGCAATCCGATTTAATGAATACATTTCATTTTGGACGTGAAGAAACAATTGAGAAAACCAACTGGAACTGGACCAAGATAGAACTCTGTCAGTGTGGTATTTAATGAATGAATACGACACAGACGCTCTGGTGAAGGAGTATTTTCAACTTTTGGAGGAAGTGAAGGTGAAACCATCCCCTCCAGACAAAAACTTGCTTAGTATACTCCCAGTGCCCAAATTTCAACTACCAAAAAACATCCAGCTGGACGTTCTGAATCTGTTCACCTCATACTTGCAATGTCGATACTCAGCTTTAAATATTCATCACTCTGTGCAACACAAAGTTTGTCTGTTCAGTCCGTACATTAACTTTAAATTGCCACAATACAACCTGCTTCCAAAGATGTATTATGACGACACTTTTGAAGCGAAAACCAGTTTTGCACTTGCAATACAAACCAGCACAATTGCTGGCCTTGCCTTCACAACAGAACTACTTCTTTTGAGAATTATGTCTACTATTCAAAAGTTCGTCAAACAGCAAGCAACGGATAGAAACGAAACCTTACAATTTGCTCAGTTTTTCTACTTATCGTTCTTCCAAGCGGCTCAAATTAACTTCCATGACACATTTAATGTCAAGAACATCGATTGGGAGAAAAAAGAAAGCAAAGTTAAAGACGGATTACCACGCTGGAGACGAGAAAATAAGCCACCACCACCAGTGCCCCAAAACCGTTATGCTAAAGCGTTAATGAAGAATGTTGACGAAGGGAAAGTCAAGATCAGTTCGTTGGGGATAATTCAACTAGCCGAATCCTCAAAGAATCCTACTAATTTAAAGAAAGACAACGGAAATAGTAGTAAAACCAACCAATATCAGCACAACTCTAATGGAGGTCAAGGGAAATGGAATCACAACGGACACTCAGCCCAACGAAACAACTATCGACACGGCAACAGAGGTGTAAAGTCCATAACCAAAAAACGTGGTAACAATAAACAAGGGAAACGGGATATGACCAATACTTTTAACAAGAAAAGGAACTTTGATAACCAAGATGACCAAACAAATCATAACCAAAGGCCACCTCAACAAAAGAACCGGTCAGATTTCCAGATAGGATGACAATTGGAAAATGAGTATGCACGGAAAACAAAGCGTAAATTTGTAAATCTTAAAAATATTTTCAGTTTTTATGAACATTTATCAAAAAGGCAACAAAAATATCTATACAAGTTATATAAAATGTCTGCTAATGCTCAAAATATAATTCATAATATATCTAATATTGAAGTATTACCAGTTTCAGTAAAGCTAGTGTTATTTTTAGGGTTAAAATTCAGTTTCCTTGATAGACCTAGCTATAAAATGTTGCATAACTGTATAGAAGAAGGAAAACGAAAATTAGCTTGGCGTATTTTCTTTGAACTAAGAGGTGAAAACGTAGCAATGGATAAAATTACCAGTATTCTTTTTAACACTAAAAAATTGATCTCACCATCAAATAAGAAGTCTCCAATTGAAAGTTATTTATTTCAAAAGAAATTTTCCAAAAAATGTGTAAATATGTTAAGAAGTAAGTCACAACCACATAATCAAGTTCATGCATTTCTCATTAAAGATTTTAAGGAATTTAGTATGAACAACGAAATAGTTATAAAACCGAGTGACAAAAATGCTGGTATATGCATAATGAACTACTCAGATTACAAAAATGAAATATTTCGCCAATTATCTGACTTACATGTGTATAGGCCTTCAACAAGTGCGGAATTCATTTTGGCAAGTAATAGACTTAAAGATCAAGTTAATTGCTTATGTAAACAAATTTTAAATAACAGGAAAATACCTAAATTGTATCCCAATGAATGTTATCCTGCTAAGTTCTATATCTTACCAAAAATGCACAAAGCATATACAAATTTTCCAGTAGGAAGACCAATATATAGTACACTTAAATGTGCTAATAGGGGCATCTCTATGATACTTGATAGTATATTGCAACCGTTGAGCCTAAAAATACCTAACATAATAATTGATTCTCCTCATTTAATACTAACATTAAATCATCTTCATCTTGATCCAACAAAGAAATATATGTTAGTCACAGCAGATATTAATGCAATGTATGTTGAGCTACCGATTTCAAGCTGTAAACGTAACTGCATAGAATTCTTCAATGAAAATAAAGGCACAATACACGTTCCCATAAATGTTAACACTGCTCAGTTGAAAAAGCTTTTAGATTTGACTCTGGATTATAGTTTTTTAGAATTCGATGAGCAAATGTATTTTCAGCATAGAGGAATACAAATGGGAAATTGTGCTAGTGTATCAATAGCCAACATTACAGCAGAAGTAGAACTAAGGAAACAATTTGATAAGTCAGAAATAGCGTACAAAGGTAGATTTATAGACGACATTTTCATGATAATAGATGTTACTGAGATTGACGACAAACAAATTTGGCATAATACGCTTTTCAAACATTCATTTTTAAAATTCACTTACGAACATAGTGAAAATAGTGTTACATTTTTAGACATGAATGTTACAATTGGTGAAAATAATGTAATAAGCACTTCATTATATCGTAAACCTATGAGTAAACATGAGTTTGTTCACTATTTCTCTAGTCACCCCAACCATTTACTACGTGCACTTCCGTATTCTTGTGGGCTACGAGTAGTACGAATTTGTTCTAATAATTCAGATAGGATGCAGGAACTAAACATTCTCATGGAAAAATTCCGTAAACGTAATTATCCTGAATCACTTATCACAGAAACTATGGTAAAACTTTCGTCACTCGATCGCTCACAGTTATTAAAACCTAAATCTCCTATTCTAATCCAGTACCTAAAATATCATAATCCGTCATTATTGTCTCTTTACAATATTACAGACAGAATAGAAAATGCTGAAAGACAATCATTCGTTATTGTCCCGTTCTACAAAACTATTCAAAATTTAGGTGCCTGTATTAGAGAGTTCTTTAGGCGAGAGTTAGATAGATGCGACAATGAAGAAATCAGTAAATGTATTGAAAACATAAAAATAACGGTTGCATTTACAATCCCAAATTCAACACAACAAATATTAAATAAAGTAGGGAAATAACAAAGAATGGTTACTATGCCCTCTGCTAAGAATTTATAATAACTCTCAAGACTCAAGCTTCGTTCTGTTTTTAAGCCGCGCTTGGTGCTTTTGTCTGCTAAACATAATATATTATGAGCACAATTCCATTCATTCTCTGATAGCAAGCCAGCACAAAAGTGTTTTATCTCGTGTATACCTAAATGGAGATTTATACTATTTTTTACTTTAACTAACTGGGTAATTAATTATTTATAATAATTATATTTATAATATTTGTATCCAAGGTTTACCACAAAAATTGTACTATTAAATTTATAATTATTTATTGTATGTACAGCGGCCTGACGATGCGATAAAAATAAAACGTGAAACCGGTCGCCTATTTTCCAGTTAAATTTTTGGAGTTAAAGAAGTCCTCATTCTTTTTCATAAAAGTTTGAATTTCTAAGTTAAAAATCCAATTGATTCACATTATACATTGAGTTTTGATCCTCCAATTTTCAAAAGTGCTAAGTAACTTTTTGCGACGAACTAATGGCTACTTTGAACAGCAGCAGGTTCCTGCTTTGCTCAGAACTTTTAATTTTATATAGATACCTATAGTACTGTTTGTCCCTTTCTGTAGTTTTCGTTTCGCTCGAATGTCGCAAAGTTGCCATTTCCTTTGATCTAATTAGAGCTGTCAATCAAAAAGAAGCTGAACAATGGATTCGAAGGAAGGAAGGAAGAAAAGTGGTAGCGTGTGTATATACTCCCATACTAAAATTTATTGTTGTTAGGTATGTAGTTGATTTCCGGCTACGTATAAATGCACCTTCACCTTCATCCAGTTTTGCACCGGAAAATGCATTTATACCTAGCCGGAAATCAACTACATACCTAACAACAATAAATTTTAGTATGGGAGTATATACACACGCTACCACTTTTCTTCCTTCCTTCTTTTTGATTGACAGCTCTAATTAGATCAAAGGAAATGGCAACTTTGCGACATTCGAGCGAAACGAAAACTACAGAAAGGGACAAACAGTAAGGTCCAAAAAACCTTTTTTGGAAAAAAGCGATCTGCTATTAAAATTGCTGCCACCATCCCATGAAAAAAGTCAGGGGATTCTCAAACATCGCAAAAATTGTGAACGTGCACGCCTAACTAACGGCCTTTCCAATATATTTAGGAACTCCATTGTTGATTCATTTTGGAGCTGAATGAAATGATGACAAAGCTCGTGTAGTATAATCTGGAAAAAAGACGAAGAAGTAGTGGTCAAAGTTGAAGGTGTGATCCATTTTAATTGGCGAGCAACAGCCATATTGTCTCTTTTTTGTTTAATGTTTCCAATGTTTCCTCCAGCAATTGGATTGTTTCGTGGGGCGCCGGTGGTTATGGAAAAGGATTGTATGGCGGCAGGGCTAAAATGGGTAGAGAACGAGGCGATCCCTGCGCATCTAGATATTCTAAAAAGGGGAGGACCAAGGTGGCCCGCCCGGGTGCCGCCGAGGCGGACTGTGCCGGGGCGGAAACAGATCCGGAGGAAGTGGAGTTCCTCTCCACAACGTACCAAACTTTTGCAATTGTTTTGCAAAGTAACAGATGCAGTGAAACTTGTTGCCGTATATATTTATTTATTGGCAGAGAAGCAAATAAGCTTATCTTAATGAAAAAGATTTGAAAGGAAAGCTTTATAATTTGTATGAAAGTCTTTGTTACATTTGAACGCCAAGAATACTGCACTAACATATGCTGGGGTGTTTTAGCACACATAGGTAGCTGGTACCTACGTTTTGATGGAATGATGATTGATTGATATAAGCAAGGATATTAAAATTCATAATGAGACTGGTCGTCATTCAGTTCCTTCTTCCTGGCACTTATTTCCCTAGCCATTATACAACCTCACCATTCTGCATTTTGACTTTTCTCCATGCCAAGCTATCTACCAGGGTTCACTGTTCCCTAAATTTATCAAGGGCCTCTCCATCATCCCTCCACTTCCGTTGCATCTCCCCCAGCTTTTCCTTTCTGATTTTCCGGTTGAAAAACAACCGTTGATTAGTATTGCGGCAATGCTGCATTGCAATCCAGAAGGGCAACGCTTGTTCGTTATGGGAACCGCTTCGGTCTTATGAAATTCCAAAGTTTGACGCGTATTAAAGCGTGTTGTACCGTGCAGAAAAAGTTTTATGCTGGATATATTCCATGGCTGAAAAATTGTACTGCGGGAAAGTACGGCGGCAAATAATTGCTTACATTTTTCAATCAACAAGTCAAAATACAGTAATAGTTGGACTTTCTTTGCTAAGACAGTCTAACCCCCTGTCTTGGCAGTGGTCTCTGATTCAGCTGTGGAAAGTTCAGTAATCGGGTCGCTTAGAATGGCGTCGGTATTGCAAGGTTGGTGCACCCGCACGACTCCAAACTCCTCGGTCCAAACGGTCATGGGTCACTACAAATTGTGGGCTACAATACAGGTTTCGTCACCTTTCTAGAATATCGCGAAGTTACACATGCCAGCATGGACTGTTTGTTCGCAAATCAACCTTTGTACAGTTGACACTTTCTCCTCCTTTAGTTTGCACAAGGCAAATATATCGGTGCTTATCCCAAAGGTCTGGGAATGGGAAATCATAAACAAACTAAGCCAGATAACTAACCGCACTGAAAACCATCTTTTTAAGTATAATTTGAAGATTAAAATAGAGTCTAGCCCAATTCCATAAAATTGGTACAATAACAAAAAATTATTCTTTCAGCATTTTACGCATCCTGTCGTATTAATCGAAGTCGTGGACCGAAGGATCCTTAGAAATTCCCATTACCCTCCCAGTTCAGTAGAGCGAACCCTTGCCCTTGGTGGCCAGCAGAGACAGAGTATCTTAAAAATAAGCCATCAAATATAAAATGTAAAATATTGAAAGGCAAATGAATTGCATATAGAGTTTATTTAGGAAGGAAATTGGCGGAAAAATAGAGTTTAGGTTTTTTGCTCAGCTATGAAGCCAAATTGATAACAGTATGTGTTTAGGAGGCGTAATTCTCAAACAGGTTTATTTAAACCCCTTAATCAGTCCGGAATGTTTGATTAAATTAACTAATTAATTAATTTACAAAATAAATAATTTAGTTAAATTTCAAACAAATATCACTATTCTTTATTCTTATGCCACTAAGGAGTTTTCACTGTCCAGTTTCCTCCTTAACTTCACATTCCCCTCAATTTTCACTTCCATTTGAACCCTTGACCTCCTACACTTTTCCAATTGTGTAAATTGATGATGGGCTTCTACCAGTGTTAAGGAAAAGTACAATTTATTCCGTTTCGACCGTTTAGATTTCAGGTCCTCCGCTTTCTTATTTTGCCAGTCATCTCAAACGCATCCTCCTATTTGTGTCTTTGTACTGCTTCCTTCTATTATCGTCACTTCCTTGGAATTGTCACCTATTCATAGCCAAAATATCCGGCAGATCCCTCCAAGTTCCCAAACCGCAATCCAACGGCTTCCCTATTATCTTACTTCGATACTTAACTCTCATCCTTCCCGGATCAGTTCTTTTGTCTACTGGACCACACCCCTGGTCACAACCTCACAACCCAATTGGCCAACCTCTCATAAATAAAATTCTTATCGTCCCAGCCTTACTTAACCTACACCAACTCCGAATAGCTTGTCAGTAAATCCTTGGAAAACTTTTGGATACCAAAGCCCAAGCTCATCTTCACCTCCTCCCGGGCAAGTCTGTCGGTGTCAAATTCAAGTTTAGTCCAGTCTCCTGTGGTCCACCAAGCCAAAGCACTCGACCTCGAGAGCATGATGGTACCGTCCCAAAAGGAGAGAAATCTGGATATGGGACGGGACTATTTAGAAACTGTCAAAAGAGTGACTCATAGTTTGAGGAGGAACCACCACAGCCTGTGGGCTTCGGGAACATACCACCTCAGGTTTTCTGCCACCTACCAATCGCTCCTTTTAATAAAATTTTGCCCGTGCTCCCACTAATTCCCACCTCTTTGTTTGGATCCAAAAAATCCACTACACCATTCATCGTCTCCCTCCAATCCCGTGGAGGAGATTTCTCCTGCTCCTTCTCTTGTCATCCTGATCTTCTAGTAGCATTTCGCGCAGGCCGGGCCTCCTTCCCTCTGTCCACTTTCCCTCGGGGTAGCACTCCTTAACAATCCCTCCAAAATCCCTCCCTTCAGGTCTCTCGCGTGACTTAACTTGAGTCACTCAAGCTTAACGAAAAAAGTAAACTTTAGAACGTAATTTTTGGATTTTTTAAGAAAAATAAAATGTCAGCATTTGATGTACTTAAACGCCAGAAAAGGGGTACCTGCATTTGATGGACTGTGTAATAGGCAAAGATAGACGTGGTGACAAGGACAGTTGGAGAATTTAACAGTTTATTAAATAATTTCCTTTTGAAAGGTTTAAACATGAATACAAATTTCACCAAAACCTTGTTTCCAACCATACTTATAAGGGTGGACTAAATCTGACCTGGGTAAAATATCCACTAATTTTGAACGTTTGTATCAGTTTACTTATTCCAATGTTATCTCCATTCAGAAGTTAGCAAACAAGATACTCTTTAAAAATAAGATTTTAAAAGCACTAATTGTATAAAAATGCACATAATTAATTTCAATTGATGGGAGAAGCTCAATATTTGTTTATTTCTTTGTACGTGCTGAAATAATTCTAAGTAAAAAGTCTTTAGTTTGTTAGCATGAATTTATTTCTCAAATGTTATCAACAAAATAATTTATTATAAGCAAAAGAACAAATTTTTTATGTCACAAAAACTTTTAAACAATTCAAAATTGCATTTTGCAAACAGGACGCTATTCCTTAATTTTTATGTAATCTAACTTCATCATCTTAGTGTTGATAAAAAATTTAAGTAGCATTTTTCGGTGAGTAGTAAACTTCATAGACATCAAACTTCGCTAGTAGTAAACATCGCGGGTACTAAACTTCGCGAGTAGCAAACTTCGTATGTAGAAAAGTTCGCAGGTAGCAAACATTGAGTAGCAAAATTCAAGTAGGAATCTGCGTGCTTCCCGGTCAAATTCAAACCCCTGACTCCCAACCAGAACCTTGTTCAAAGTCGTGTTAAAATCACTTCGTATTTGACACTACTCGTGAGCATCATTAGTAAAACTTTATCTAGACATTGAACTTAAAAAGCCAACAATCTCTCTGTAGCTAAATTGAAATCCAAATACTTTGCTTTCACCATGTCCTGTGCACGTAAATTTGCTGACCTGTTTAAATCCGAACACATAAATAAACGCTTTCCGTGCATGTAAATTTTATGCTACAGCTCCACTCCAGTTTTTATAAAATGCAATGCACCGTGCATTCACTCAAAACAAAGGTATTGCTGTTGTTTCCGGGGTTTAGTATTAGTTTATCTATCAAGCTTACTATCCAACATAAAACTTCGTTATCAATTTTCCATTTAAAATTCAAAATGCTGCCTTTTATTCCGCTCCAGTATTGCTTTTCCTTGATTCTTACTTGCTCCAATTACTTCTCCTTGAACTGCAATTTACGCGCCGTCACCTCCAACTGGTACATTAAAAATGTACGACGCAGTAAGATCGGAGTTTCAAGATAACTTATTTCGACTCCATGAAAATTTGTCACAACAACGAAACAAAAGTCGCAAACAGGAATCGTTTTCCGTAAATTAATCTGTTTTAATTGTATTTTTGAGTTGTAGGCTTTTCTCGCTTTCAATTTCAAGTGAACGAGAACGAGGGTTTTCAAAAATAAATGACAAGTGTGCTTTGTAGATGCAAAGGTTAAGTATAAGCAGGATAATATGCATTCCAGGCATTGTGGCTTATATTATTAGCCTACAAAATCTGAAACCACTGTGTGAATACTTCTGAAATGCGTTTTGATTCCTAATGTTTTAGATTAAGGTATACTTTATGCTCCCTTGAAATTTTATATTAATAATAATTGATTTTAATGATCGACAATGCTTCTTTAAAAGGCTCATACACAAATATTGTCGTATATACTGCAATATTATTTTGGCCTTCATAAATATTTTAGTAAAATCGTTTTACCTTGGCCAGCTGCTTTCAAAGCTCAAATCGGAAGTGTATTTTTGAACCAAACCAACCACTTATCTGTAATACTCTGGTCACGAGGACAGCTATATATGTAAATTTTCAAATATATTTTTTGGAGCTGGTAATGAGTTTTTAAAAATATATTCATGAATAGATGTAACTAGAAGGAATAATTAGAAGCAAGAAAAATATTTTGGTTGCAAAGTTAGCTTGGTCACATAAAATGTTTTACTGGTATTTATGCTGAGTATTATTACAATAAGGAAGTACTTCATTACAGTTTTAATTAGTTTTTATATATGATTCAAGTGGCAATTTTGTATGAGAAAAGTATGTTGTAAAGTGAAAAGTAATGTTATATTTGTAAAAAGCAGGAAACATATCATGTTCTTATGACTCTTTCCTCAATACAATTAGAATTTTCTACAATTTTCCATTCAAGCAAACAAAGAAATTACATAATGTACTAGAAAGCTGCTGTTGGTTTTGCTGCGCACATTACGTATTACAACTAACCGAAATTAGTTTTCCTCTGAGCGAAATGTCAAATTTTAACTTGTAGTGACTGTGTGCAACATCAAACCTAGCTCCCAAGCTGTTTCAACCAATCCTTTCTCTAACTAGTATTGCCTCGGTTACGGTTTCAGTTGAAACCGAAAACCGGTTTCGGTTACAAATAAAAAACCGAAACCGAGTTTGGTTACGGTTTCGGTTAAAAACCGTAACCGAACCGAAATTCGGTTTTGGTTACCTTAGTCATCTATTCTTAAATTATCATTCATGTACGCCGACTCTACTCAAACTTGGAGCATGAATTTCTTGTTCAAAAATAAATACAAAATTACATTTATCTTATCAAAAAGCAAAAAGGGGACTAAGAAAATTTACTAAATGGCAAGCCAAAAAAAATTCACACAAAAAGTTACTCCTAGAGTGGGAATCGATCCCGCGACCTGAAGCCCAGAGTTCAACGCGCAAGCGGTTAAGCCGCTGTGATTGAGCTTGAGCAATGAGGTAAAGTAGCTGGTGGCAAACAAAGAATGTGAGCCTGCACACTTGCGTTATACGTCACGTTCATAAAGTAGTTGATGGAAGGAATCCGAATCATAACCGAAACCGGCGGTTTTTCAGTGTTCGGTTTTTTAATGTTACCGAACCAAAACCGTAACCGAATTAAAAACCGAACCAAAACCGTCGGTTAACCGAAATAACCGAAACCGTGACAACCCTATCTCTGACACTAGAATTTCATTCGGTTGGGAAATAGCGCGAATCCAAAAGAAAACTATTGGGCGGCTGGTTGCAAAACTGCAGATGAAATTCTGTGTAAAGTTAATAATAAACTTTTATTACTTGTTTACAACTTTACACGTTTTATCGTTTAATATATATTCCATTAGGCACATCAAAGACACACTAAAATTGAAGTATTTTTGCATGTATAGTGAAGGCAAATGATTAAACGCGATTCCAAAACGATTTCCGATGCGATTTTTGATGAAATCGTTTGGATAATCGGTGAAACCGATTCGATTTTTCCAAACAATTTTGATTCCGATCCCATTAGTGTTTAAAACGTTTGTTCATCGGAAAAACTTATGTCCACCAGAGAACACATGTCGCAAAATCTAATTAAAGCCTTTTGCAAATTGAAATGACGAGAATTACATACAACAAAAATCACCAAAACGCACAAATTCCAAAATAATTGGTGTACGTCCGATTTTTAATGACGTTTTTGACCTACAGACTAATCATGTTTTCATGTTTTGTGTACCACGCACACATAAAATCACTTGTGAACTAAAATCGCAATTAATCACGGTTCCGATCTGATTTTCGTTTTAAACGTTTACAACCGATTTTTCAAGGACCAAACCGTTTCCGATTTTTGGCAAAAACGTTCAGACAAAAATCGATTTAATCGCGATTAAATTTTGATTTTGCCATCACTATGCATGCATGTTAAATTGTATGTAGGAATAAACCATTTGCTTACCCTATGTATCATTTAGTACCCGTCAAAACTGCTAATTACTCAAATTGGCTATCTTCTTAATTGCTTGCTCAAAATAGCAAATATAAACAGAGCAATCAGGACAATATATCCAATCAGCACGCAAAATCCAGGCCATACTTTAGGATGAGTAAGCGACCATCTTCGATTCATTAGCGATCTCAGAGCATCCTGAGACAAAGTCAGTGGCAGTCCAATTGCAGGAAATTGTATGACTTCCGGTAATCCTTCAAATGGCCAAAATGTTCCAGATAAACATAAAAGAGGAAAGATTGTGCCTAGTATCACAATAACTGCATGAATTTCTTGGTCAATTATAACACCCAGTAAGAGACCATATGTCATTCCAAAAAGTCCTTGAAGTAAGACAACTCCGAATATGGGAACCACCAATGTTGGATGTTCGAAAGGGGAGGGTCCACAAGAGAGAATATAGTGTAGTGTAAAGTAGCCCAAAATCACCTGAATCATAATTACAACCGCTTCCGTGATGGCGTAGCCTACAAGAATCTCTAACCAACTAGCACTACTTGCCATGATTCGGTCTACAACCCCAAGTTTTTTCTCGTTGATAAGTCGGGTGCATACCAGAGGAGACAGCAAAAATATAATGCTAGTAAAAGTATACATATAATTAATTGAATAAAATATAATCAAATACTCATGAAAGCATAAGACATGCATAGAGTGGCACTGAGAAATCTTACAAAGTGAAGTAACCGGGTCCCATAAAATCTTTAGATGACTTGGCATAATCGCCGCTGACTTCGGTGAACTGAAAGATTTTTTTTCATGAAGGGGATTGCAAATATCAGATAAATAAAAACAATAAAATTGATAACACCTTAAGTGATGAAATGGAGGAGCCCCAATCATAACCACATTCCAGCAAATTCACTTTTTCTGCAATTTTGTGAAAGGCTTTGTGCAATACTTCTACAAGGAAGCTGTAAACAATTATGTCTGCGAAAGGCAGAGGCAGTTATTGGAATTTTGCAATAATTTAGTAATACTCTATAATGGTAGCTTAAAATGATTACTTGACTGATCCATGTGTACGTAAATCTTGGAAGCGTTTATAAGTGCTTCTTTGTGAAAACCTGGTTCTACGTTTTCAGCTACCTGATTTCGGGAAACGTTTGAAAAAGTGATGTAGCCCCTGATATGTCCAGTTTGGGCAGCTTTTTGAACTAATTCCAAAGACTTGTAATATTCCTAAAGCAACAAGTACGTTTTATTAGTTTTAATTTAAAGCCTTTGTAACCCTCTGAAAAATACTTACCAATTTTACCGTGCTTGATTCGATATTATTGAGAAAATCACAAGCAATATTGGCAAACCGGCATGTGTTATTAAGTTGTTGATTGTTCCCCCAAAAGTTGTTGCCTAGACCTGAATTGTTTACCACACCCATAGTAAACCCTTCTAGTTCCATGCTAACTGAATTTGTGCATATTAGAAGATGAATAACGGGCCACAATAACGTAAACAATGTCAAACTATTTGAAATTTGTTAATAAATTCAAAATTAGTTTAATATTTGCCACCAAGCAAAACACAAAACCTGTATATAAAGGAATTGGTTGTATTTGTGTAGTGCAGTTTCATTACCACGGGCTCCGGATCAGTATTCTTGAGTTTTTCCAAACAAATGCGGAAATTCTATTTTTTGAATTTTGAAATTTGGACAAAAAATTTGCAAAGTTTGTTTGAAGATTTTCAACGCCTAAATCAGTATCTGGGGTAATCTGACGAGATGTGATACAAGAAATCATATTACTTTCCTGTGCACTACTTAAAGCCAAGTACGCCTGCTCAAGGGAACCAAAACGACTAGATAGTGCTAGTGGATTTTCTTCTGATATTAAACAACCCATTCGCATTATTCCCACAACGTTGGAGTGCCTTATTTCTTCAATACAGTGACTTGTCACGATAACAGTTACTTGTTTGTCGGAGGATAGATGCAAAAGGTGGCTCCATATGCTAAATTAATATTTAAATGTGTATTTACTACATAGTTATTCTATACGGTAAAAAGGACAAATTAACAATTTTTTGTTACATGTTTCGCATCAAAGGATCCAATCCAATTGTTGGCTCGTCTAATAAAAGAAGTTCAGGCTCGTTTAATAGAGCTACTGCTAGCGAAACCCTTCTCTTTTGGCCACCGCTCAACGTACCCACAATTCTGTTTTCATTTGGAAGCAACAGCAACTTTATTAAAAATTCTGTTTGTTGTTGAAAATCTGACGGGAATTTTGGCGTGCCAAATAGTTGAGAGAAGTAACTTAGTGTTTCTTTTATGGAAAACATGCTATAAAGGCTACATTCTTGTGGCATGAAGCCAACTTTCTGTCGTCCTGAATAAGGTACACATGAAGTGCCAAAAACGGATAGAAAACCAGAATCCAGCTTATATTTCCCGATTAATAACGACAAAACTGTAGTCTTGCCACAGCTTCTGCTTCCTAATAAGCTGTATCTGTTAATAGAAAAGTCGTGTTAGTATTACATTTTAATTAAAATTTAAAAAAGTTTATTAAACTTACATACTACCGGTTGGCACACTCATACAAAAATTGTTTAGAACCTGGATAACCCTTGGCTTTGAATCACTTTTAAAGGCTTTGAAGCCGTTTTGAATAGTTACTGCAATGGATAGACAACTGGACATTTTATTGAGACTTTTGCTTCACTTTTCTGGAAGAAATTTCAAAATATAAAATACAGTTTAAAAACATTAAGTTTTTGGGTCAAATCTCACAGTTAAACGTGTTTCGATATTTTAGATTCTTCGTGGATAAAATTGTGCAGCGCCCTTCTCTACGCTTTTTCTCTATTGATTAAACAATTCAACGAAAATACTTTGCTCCTACGTGTTACAAATGCTTACGCGTAAATGTACTTTAAAATTCCATTTGCAAAACTTTTTATTACCTCTACACGCGTTTTCCCACGTCCTTGATATTTGTAAAAACTTTACGAAGCAATAATTATGGTCTTGCGCATATTGTGTGTAATTGGACTTCGTTAAAAGCTGTAATGTTGTCATTAAAGTTTTTAGTTTCCACTGTATTATTTAGTCATAACTCTTCATAACGAACTTGATTACATTTACATTCAAAACATTTGAATCAAATGCTTTTTATATATACCAAAATACGAAATGGCCTGGTTTGATCAAATGCAGAATGTTTAGTCGTGTGTGCGTGTGTAATCCACTTGTCATTTTTATGCATTCGAACAGCATATTTTGTGGAGGACATTTGCTTGTGTTTTGTCAAAAAGCAGTAAAAGTTTACGTATGTTTTGAAAATGCACTGATCTATTCAAAAATTTTTAGAATTGTCTTTCTAGAACCAGAACGTTTCGCTTGTGTATGATGTATTTCAAAATAGGCATTGGCATGGGGATTCAGTTATGTTAAGACCATAAAAAATTCTTAGTTACTAGCATCCGTTAATATGCTCGTATTTTTTACTAATATTAAAGCATATATTAAACATTATGTCAATAAATCAACAAAGCTTTTAATCATATATAAAAACTTTTAGAACCTTCTCGTTTTTCCTTTTATTTTTTTCAATAAAGAGAGTCACTAAGAGCCTAAATTTACTATCGGAGTTTCGTAACTAAATTTTTATTTATGACTTACGGTAGGCAAGGCGTATTCAGGTTAAACTCAAAATCAAGAAATACTGTTTACATCGAATTCCATGGAACTGAGTTTTTAATTCTAATAGCGGTGGTATCATTTTCTTCCAAAATCTCAAGCAAAAAGCCATCTGCTATTTTGGCTGAATAGTCGAATGCCATTCGTGCGCGAAGAATTTCGTTTGCGTCGTTTCTGCCACAAAATTCGTGAGAGACCGGGTTCGGGTCCAGTTTTGTGAAGAAAAACGAAAATGTGTAAGTCAAATTAGACGTGTCATTGGGTTTTCATGTTTAGCATAAAAATTGTTTAAGCAAACCTACAAAATCAAAAAAATTCGTACAAAAAAGAAAACATACTGCAAGCAGTGCAACGCCGACAATCATCAACGGCTTTGCAACTATTTTGTGGAAGTAAATTTCTTGCGGTAATTCTGGCGAACACAATTGTTCTTTGTGCGACACTTACAATGTATGCAATGAAGAGTATCAAGGCAAACACAATATTATTCATTTTGACTTTTTTCTAAGTGTTTTGACTTGCAACATTTATAAAGATCCTTGAATAAACTAGAAAAGTTACGTTGCGACCTAAATTGCAATAAAGTGGAATAATAAAAGCAACGGTAAATTATATCCTTTAGATACTTTACACACGTTATCCTCAATACGGTTTTTAACATTTAGAAACATTAAGTTCACCTTTTGTTTTTTACTTTATATGCATCAAAAAATAAGGTAAAACATTTTCATGTCCAACATCAAATTGAAGATAGTTACCATAGCGTTTACTAATTAGGATTAAAGAAAATACAGAATGCAAAATATTTTGCATTGACCAACTTTCCGTTGTAACTTGAAGGATATGACCAATTAGCCATTTTTGACTGCCACGGTTGCGATTAAAACTACTTGCCAATTTCAAATAACCATCCTCTCTAGGCTCATAAATAATTATTACGAGATCGGTTTACGAGTTGACGAGTTATAAACGAGTTCCCCTCAGACATAGCAAAAAATACCCGATTATCGTGATGAAGAAGGAAGCGGGCTTGCAAAATCGTTCTTGCAAACGTAACGTATGCGCTATAAGAACCCAGTACGTTTTTGCGTCAGCACCATAACGCACCACTAGGGTCACTTTGAAAGAGTTTAGTTTGAGTTTTGCGCTTGTATGGAGAACTTTTAAGAATTTTTCGCTCTGTTTCTGAAGCCGAGCAACAGTGGAAAACATTGGAAATAAATTAATAAAGTAAATTAGAAATAATCCGGAAGTAAATAAATGCGCTTCATTTTCTGTGTGCACCGACTGTGAGTTTCTGTTTGTGAAGGTTTGAATGCACACAAATTTTGAAAGATTACAGAAAACACAAAATTTAGTGGAACGCTAAGAGTAGCATTATAAGTTTTTACTTTCCTCAAACTCAAAAAAGTCAAGGATACAAACGAATTCTACCGCAATAGTAAAACGCAACTGCTAATTATTTAATAAGTACGCGGTTTTGTTACTTTCATGCCTTTTAGGAAATGCAGCCACTGACACAAACCAGCATTTATGGTATTGCTTTCGGTCAATCTGGTCATTAACATTTCTATACCTATCAAAAGGAATTTTACGTTTCAAATACCAACCAATATGATGAAACACTCTGACACAGGACGTAGTCAATGCTGGCTGTATGACGAAATTGAATCAGTATGCAACATATTGCCATCCAGTAAGCAGTTCAAATGTAACTAATTAAGAATTAAAAACCGTTAGATAATACATTCACTACCATTCATTATTAATAGTTGTCTCACCACCGCCTGATCCAGATCCCCGTAAGCGCAAACCACGTAAGTCTTTAAATTACTGTGAATGCAAATATATTTAAGCAATTACTTTTTTAGAGCCAAAACCCATCTATAATGTGAACGGAATGAGCCAAGATTTCACGCAGTTTGTTCAGCCTGAAATATCTCAGCAGACCCGTGCATATCGCAATGTGTCTCAGGACAATATGAAAGGGTTATATGCATCACAGCAGAAGCAGGCGCCGCAACATTATGGAACACATCCATATAATGCGACGTTTCATCAGTACTCCACACCAAAACAGATCTATAAGAATATGTCTAATCAAACATATCCTTACAACTATGGTAATAGTATGACTGGTGAGTTCATTTGCTCCTATACGTAACACCTTTACGTAAAGAAACTATCTCAGATTTTATTGAGTGGATACAAACGTCATCTAATAACTTTTGAAACAGGACAACATGAAAACCCAAATTCAACCTCAATGGTTTTAGATAAAGGTACAGAACCCCAACAGTCAAACATAACAACAGAGGAACAGCCAAAGAAGATCAGAGAATACTATAATGCCGAAAAGAGCAAATTGCATTTCTGCTTCTTTTTGGGGAAACGTTATCCCACATTAGAGAATGTCACAGGGCAGCATAGAGAGTTTATTGGATATGTCGGGACCAAAACTGTATCTTTGTTGAGTACTAAACTGGAAAATGCGGATAAGGTGTACGGCGCTAACTTGTATGATCAAGAAATTAGGGACATTAAACGTCTATTTGCTAACTTTAAGGTTTCAGTATTAGAGATAATCAAAAATAATTTAAAAGGCAAATGTACAAAGCTGGATTACCGTAATAAGAGAGTAAAGTTTGAAATTGAAATTCAGTTCAGGAAGGTATACTCAAATGGAAACTTCAGATACGTATTTATTCCTTTAAAGTCGCTCCTGTTTCATGTTGGGGACTGTCTACATTCAAGAAACGTTTATAGCCTGGCAGGAAAGCAATTTATTAGGCAGGTTGACGACTTCCAAATGACCTGTCCTGGTTGGATGATTGATAGAGTTAATAAGTTTAAGTTTCTTATAGTGAATATTTCTAACTTTATTACGACCAAAAATCATATACAAATCACAAAGCGTTTACAAAACGTTCAATAAAAACCACAATATTACATTGAGCTACGTAATCGACAAACTGCGTCAGTTTTTGTTAAATAATTACATTTAATGGATACATATAGTGATATATTGAATATATTTATCAATTTGTAGTTATTTGAGTTATGTTTTCGAACAATTTAAATATTTTGCAAAAACTTACATTCGAAAGGAACGAATTCCTTTCAAGTCTTTCATTTCCTTTCCATTCCTTTCAGGGTTCAATTTCATTCCTTTCAGGGTTTCATTTCATTACTTTCATTTTTGATTTTGAAAAAAGGTCATTCCCTTCCATTCATTTTAGTGAATAAAAGGGCAAGGAAGGGAATGAAAGACTTTCTTCCTTTCATTCTTGAAAGATTCCGGACCTAAAATACAAAAACATAATTACCTTGATTGTTATAATTAGATAGAGTAGTATGAGTATGTAAAAATGATAACCTTTATAAAGATTCACCTTAGCTAAGTAGCAACAAAGAAACAGTATTATCTATAATTTGGTTACATAGCACTCCCAAATACCTTTTTACTCCAATTATGTAACCAATTTTAAACCCAAACTTACAACAACACGACCTTGCAAATTTTGTGTCCAATTTGCCAAGTGTAAATATTGGTTGACTTCTTTTTATGTAGGTTTGAATATTTTCATACGGGTATCCTTGCATCACGCATCCAAGCAGCATACTTAACTTCAACACGACTGTAGCAGAAATGCAAAGTACGAATGTCACCATCGGAAGTTCATTTTGCAAACGAAATATTGCAAAATTGCATAGGCAGGACTGCACAATACAAAAGAGGCCCACAACCAATAAATACTCGCTTACTACGCTGTTTGCAAAATTAATAAGGTAATAAATTACTAAGAATATCCTGTAAACTTTCCTAAACTATTTTTTGTTACATTACATAATTGTGCTGCTATTTGCTGAATGTACTCACTGAACGATAAAATTACTAGAACCATCGAAACGACTACTTCGGTAGTGTAGGTTATTACTACTTCATTAAATATTAATTCGAAGATTTTAAATGTCCACCTGTAAATTCCCGTCAACTGATTTCCGCCTAGTGTTAGCCACAAAAAATCGATAGGTGAGTAATCCAAAACAAATGATAATGAGGACACTGCAGCAGGTACTACCAAATTTGCTAAAAACAAACAAAAAGCGCTAGCTTTAAGAATAAATGTATTTTTGCGGCTAATTGACAAAACTTGTCTGGATTGCTAATTTGCTAATTGCCTGGATTCCACGCCATTATTTTACTGACACTGTTTTTTCGCATTGAGATCAGTTAAGTTTTAGAGTTCCGTGGAATAAATTTTTAATCACAAGTTGTAAAGCATACATTTTATAACTTGTTTTATTATTCCTGACTTTAACATCAATTACTTTAACCACATTTTATATACTCATGTACGATTGATCTAAAACAACAAGACTGCATCAGTGATACGACTATAAATATTGTTTGTAATATCCATAACATATGGTGAGTCTATTGGTAAAAATGGGTAATACATAACTTTGACATGCTGCATGGCAACATTACGTTTCCTAATAAACAACCTATCTTTTCTATCCGACTGACTTTTAGATGCCAGCTTCTATATTACAATTTTTAATAACCTGTTTATCCAGTTCCACCAAATTTGAAACATTCGCCAGAATGCATACAAACACGATAAGCAACAATGGAAAAATTGCAATGGAAACTAAATGTACGAATATGAGTAACTATTAGCGGATGTTGACACCAAAAAATGAACTTTCTTGAATTTCAAAACTTTTACTACATAATGATAGTAGGACCAGAGAAAATAGCCCGTGCAAAGTTTCAGCCCTCCAAAGTAGCTGTGGCGGTGGTGGTGACGAAAAATATTTTTTCTAGGTGTCGACGGAAAAAATTTCAAATTTCTCAAAACTGGATTATTACAGGATTGTGATTTTTTTCTTGGAGTATAAGGGGTAAATGCGCAATTCAATGGTGTATAGACATCACGTTAATGTGCATGTAGTTTTTTCACAAAAATTAATTTTCTAAAATTTTCAAATTTTTACTCTACTTTTTGGGGTTTCAGCCGCGTCCATTTTTAGCAACCACCCATAAATCTTCTAATTTACACTGTCCATTTTAAGTAGGGGGTTTCTGAACTATTGCAGCAAATTTCATGTAAAAACTCGGTTTGGTTGAAAAAATATGACAAAAAGTTGAAACCGGAAATGTCACGGAAAATTGATCAAAGTGGAAAATTTGCAATATCTTTTTCTCTTGTCAACATTTTCAAAATCTGGGAATATACACTCGAGCTAAGTGCATTAGGATTCATTTGACATATTAACTGTCAACATCTGATGACGGACCACAGTGGACGGCATGGCTACTTTTGTCCCATAATTCATTCATTAAAAGTGTCCTGTTTTGAAGTTTTGAAATTCAAGAAAGTTCATTTTTTGGTGTCAACATCCGCTAATAGTTACTCTTTGTAAACATAGTAATTGCAATGTTTCAACGAAATTTCGTTTCTAGGCGGAGGCCAAATTGCATACTGGATCATCAGATCCACGATGCCCCGATGACTAATGCAGTTATAGCGTAGCAGAATGTTAAACAAAACATGGCTAACCTGACTCATACATAGGAGTACTCTTAATTTAATAAATAAATAAATAATTGTAATTCTTTTAGGTAGTTAGCTAATGTAAAAACTCATCTAAGTAGCCAGCAGTATTTATCTCTTTCCGACCCGACCGACATATTAAGTACCTTTAGGAAAATGAATACCAAGAACTGTCATTTAGTTCTTTAAAAATTTAAAATGAATTATAACATGTATTTAGCTAAACAGCACTCTCCAACAAAAATCATCCCTTCCGTTTACAAAATATGTGTAATTTGCAATCAAGTAAACTTTTGGCTTACTTCTCAATGATATAATAAGGATGTTAAAGCAGGTAGCGAATCATGAGAATAATTTACTTGTTTTTGTTAATTCCCCCCGTGCAACATAGTGCGGGGGAATTTACCTCCCCGCCCAACACTTTAGGTTTGCACTGTAGCTTATAACTGTGTGTTGAGGTCTGAGGTATTGTGGTCCTGCATTTTCAGTAGTTAATTGACTCATAATCAATGAATACCGTACTATACTTGAAAGGTTGGTTACTTTGGTAACGTTGTAGAAAGGGACTAGGCCTTTCTACTCCACTTCCAACGGATCCGTTTCCTCCGATGCCATAAGAACCCTGTTGATGCCATATCCTGACGGTATCCCGGTAATCACACGTTTCCATACTATCCCCATCAAAAATACCTCGGCTCCCCATCCTGTTCATCATTCAATCAATCCAAAACATCCATTCAATGCCCCTGTTCAATTTTTAAAACTAAATCAACCATTTCAAAAAATCCCCAGAACAGTCTAAATCAAACCCACCACCTACCAAACTCCCAAATCACTCGTTTCGCCTCCTGCCCTACGAAAAATTTTCTCCAACAACCCCCCCTCCCCAAAGTACTTTCCTTCACTTTTAGAGGCACTAATATTTGGGGCAGGTTGAGATTGGTACCACAGAAAATTTTGAATAATTTTACTATTGACGAATATTAAAAAATTTAAACTGGTAAACTGGAAATGAATAGAAGTTGCAGTTTATGTAAATCAGGTACCTGAATTTGAATTCGTTAATGTGAGTCACGAAAAGCACATATCTTAATTAACCCATCCTCCACATAGCCCGAGTTAGACAACATTTTCTAAACGTGGGAATGCAACTATTACAAATAAGTGAGGAAGAGGGTTTTTGCGTAAAAGATGTGCATTTCAGTAGAGTACCAGGGGGTCTATATAGACCCCCTGGTACTCTACTGCATTTTTAAACTGTTCTGAAAGCTTATGTATAAATTAATATATAAAGGTGTTTTTGTTTGTTTGTTAGCTCCCTCATCGATAAACATTGGTTGAATAATGAATGCGTGCTGAATATTAATTATATTGGTCTTTATAATATTAAGTGTTCGCTCACTTGATTTTAGATGGGACACAATAGGAGAGGATAAAATGGAGAATAAAAAATTAAAGAAAAGAAATTAAAGAGTTTAAAGAAAAAAATGCATGTGTCTTTGTAAGTTGTTGGTAGGTTAGGAAGCAATTTCAATATGGTTAATCATTATGCAATGGAATTAAATTAATAATTAGATAGCAACAAACGGCATCATTATGGTTATCTGCCTAATTCTGGAACCCTAGTGCAAATGTAGCATTGCCGGCATTCAAAAGGTCCAAAAATGAAAATTTACCAACATTCATTCAAATCCCTTCACTCATCTAATTCCTACCTCACCACGTCATCTTAGATTGTTTTAACACTGTTTCTTTTTAAATGCGTAAGAATGTGTGAGTTTTGAAACGTAATAAATGAATTGAAACGATTGTTGCTCTACATGTTATAAATAGTAAATATGTATACTTCCCAACGTCTCGCAAGATACTTTCCATTTATTAGCTCGCTGCGTCAGCAGGTGAGCTTATTAACGGATAGTGTGTCCGTGTGTCCGTCTACTTTATTTTTGGGGTCTACACCAGGCTATTTGTGGTCTATACCAGGCTATTTGGGGTCTATACCAGGCTATTTGGGGTCCATACCAGGCTATTTGGGGTCCATACCAGGCTATTTGGGGTCAAAATTAGGCTATTTGGGGTCAAAAACAGTTACTTTGGGTCAAAATCAGGCTATTTGGGGTCAGAATTAGGCTATTTGGGGTCAGAATTAGGCTATTTGGGATCAAAAACAGTTAATTTGGGTCAAAATCAGGCTATTTGGGGGCTAATAGGGTCGAAATCAGCAAACCTGGGTCTAATTGTACCATTATTAGCTCGCTGCGTCAGCAGGTGAGCTTATTAACGGATAGTGTGTCCGTGTGTCCGTGGGTCAAAATTAGGCTATTTGGGGTCAAAAACAGTTAATTTGGGTCAAAATCAGGCTATTTGGGGTCAGAATTAGGCTATTTGGGGTCACAATTAGGCTATTTATATAGAGATGCTTTACCTATTGAAGCTGGGCTAAATGGGCTTTAAACCAGGTTAAATTAGGTCTAAACCAGGTCTTTTGCAGCGAGCATTTTTAATGGTTTACCATTTTCTGGTTACCGTTGAATAAAATAAATAAAACTTCTAGTATTTTGATTGTACGTTTTACATTGACCCTTAACTTGTTTTGCGACTATTTTTAATAATTTTAAAATCACACAAGTCTTGAGAGAGTTCGTTAAAAATTAAGCGCTTCTGTTTTCTACCCCAAAATTGTTAAAACTATATAAGAAAAACAACAGAGGCAATTATGTAGTAGAGTTAAATAAAATGCAGCCTTTTGAATTTTCTAAGACTATTCATTATTCGTTTGCATTGCATTAAGATTTTGAATTTTAGCACCGAGTTCTTGCTAGATAATTAATTATATGCTGACTTTGTTGTTTGTATGACTTTTTTAACATGAATTGTTGAAATAAATTGCCTAAAGTCCAAGTATGACTATGTTCACATTACTTTTCATGTGACGCTGGGAACAGCCTGTGCCTCAGAAATTTGACAGTCTGATGTGCATTGATTTGCCAATTTGATTGCATGATACTTTCGTTCATTTGTTAAAAAATTTACTCAAGTTTTGCACTTTGCCCCGTTTTTTAAAGCAGAATTGTCCAATCGTTTTTCAAAATGTAGTGAATTTTGAATGCGAAATGCATGCATTATGTTTTTTTCAAAATACAAATTGACCCTTATTCTACTGACATTCATATAATACTAGAGGCAAGCTAAGCCAAGCTTCGCTTTGGCACCTGAATCAGGGGCCATAGACGGTATTTAATACACTCGAAATAACATAAAGTATGTGTATGTAAACTTTGGTGGAAATTCTTTGAGCCATATTCAAATGTCTGCACCCTAAAACAGCAACTAAATTAGAGCCGTCCAAATGTCTTACCCACAAAGCCTTGCTATCCATTCAATTTAAATAATTCTAGCCTAATTTTTAAATTCAGCTTGATGAGCAAGGTGGTATGCAGCCTTAAATTCAAATTCTACACATGACTCAGAACTCAAGCAAGCCTTGCTAGTAAAAGGCGTACCGAGTAGAGTACAATTTTCTGTTTTCTCAGGGTGATCGGATGGGTGGCGTATCGTGACACTTAATAAACCGTACCAACCACCAAATAAACCACCAGAATAGAATTACTCACTGTCCCTTCAAAACCGAGACAAGAAGGTCTAACACTTTGCAGAGACTGGAGGGTGCATTTCGGGGACATACTACCACGGACAATCGTGTCACCGCACCACTTCTTTTTGTATTCTCTTCTTGAAATAAAATTGTGCTCGTGCTTTCATTAATTACCACCTCTTTCTTTCACTCTACAAATCATCCCTCCAATCAGCCCTCCTTCTGGTGGCACCTCCTGTCTTATGTTAATTCTCGTCTCCTCCACACTCCATTTATATATGATTTTGTGTTCTAGTTTAAACTTTAAAGTTTTGCCAGCTATAATAATTTGCTTTCAGCGCATTGTGAAGGAAACTTTTGCGTGTGAATGCATTTTTTCAGTACACACAGGCCATTTGGTACCGCGTGGATCGAATACTAAGGCCTGGGTTATTAGTCATTTAAAAAATAACAATTTACGAGAAACAAAACCCACAAAATCCTCATATTTATTTTAGACGAATTTACCAAATACATGATTTAAAGTTTTAAATGCCAAGTACTCATGACCAATTAATCGACAATTGTCTGAGCCGGTTTAAACCAGTCAAACGTCCTAGTCAATTGTACCACCAATAACTTCTCGGTGTATCCCTTCATTTTTGTGACAAATAGTGAGCAAAGTGTGTAAACAAGTTGATTACTGGCAGCTTGGTTATCTGTTCACGTTAAGTTGGTATTACTGTTAAGATTAACCATTACAAACTTGCAAAATCATGAGATCTGAGTTGGCATCTGATTACCTCCGACTATAAAAACAAACTGAACATCGCTGAATCATCACAACGATGATGGGTTTCCTAGTGTAACAAATAATCAAACAGCTAATAATTTACAGTAAAATTAACAACTTTATACAAGTTTACATGGATACAGCTTACGTCACTCTTATATTTCATGAATTTTTCATAAAATTTAATTAAAAGTTGGGCACATTTTTAACATCAACACATACAACTCCACATATACATATAAAATTCATCCACATTACAACTCCTACCACCTTGTACTCCAATTAAACCTTACAGCGGAACGAAACCAAAACTACCTCACATTTATAACAATAAAAATCTACAAAAAATAATCCATTTTGAATTTTAAACAAATAAACCATTTCTCATCTAGTGCAACAACAACTCCTTTTCAGTATTATCCAGCAAACCTTCATTTATTTTTAGATTTTTAGGACAGAAAAAAATACCAGAAGTACTAGAAATAGACTGTGCTCCAAAACCTGACCATCCTCACACCCGTGAAATTTTAGAACAGACAAAAGAAAGCAGTGCGTTGAGCAAGGTTGTACTTTCCCAACTGTAGAGATATCCGGAAACGGACTCCTCCACATTATATATCTCCCTCCAAACCCCTCCCTGTGGAGGCACCTGTTGTCTCCCCTAACTTCTTGGGTTCGTCCCCTCCACACTTTGAATTTCCCGGGCTCCTCCTCTCATCACCCTCATCTTCCGGCAGCATTTCGCTCGGGTGTTTTTCCTCCGGGTAGCACTCCTTAACAATCCCATTAAAATCCCAGCCTCATACTCATTTGCTCCTCCACCTCCTTCAGAACACACCCCGAACTATTGATTCTCGACGTGGACCCTTCTAATTTAGAAGTTCTAACACTTTGATTTTGAAAAACGCACTAATACGTTATGCAGAAGCATCCTCAAACGCGGGAAAACATAATATTACGTTTTTGTCTTCATAGAGTTGCTGTGGTAAAACGTACTATTACGTAGATTCGAATACTTTTTGAAAATGGTAAAACGTCATATTGTGTTGCCGTTGCCTGAGCTCTTCCCACGCAGTGGTAAAACGTACTAATCAGCTGTTCTTTGCGCTACCATGCCCGTGGAAAAACGTATTATTACGTCCGTTTCCGTTGTATTGCAAACAATTACCACGACAATGGCTGAAACATATTTTTGAAACTCCCATTCCAAGTACTTGTTATAAAGGAATTGCCACTTCGACTGTTTGGCTTCCCAACTTTAATTGCCATGTGGACCTTCACAACAAGATAATTTTAACGCCACTTTAAATACAAAAGAGCAATATTTAATTGCCATGCAAAAGGGCTAAACTATAATTATTAGTCACAATCATCCCCTGTCTCCAGAGATGGCTCGCGGGTTTGAATCTAGGCCGGGTAACCCGTTTTTGCCCGGGTTTTAACGCCCCACCCGGCACCTGGCTGGGCTGGGTTTTTTTGGGCAATAATAAAGCCACATGTTAAATTTAAACCCATAAAGGGCGCCATCTTCTATGGCACCATATACATGCATGTATAAAAAAATAAAACCCGTTAATGCCCATTAATGCCCGTTAAAACCCAAAAACCCGTTATTACCAATTTAAACCCAACCCGGCGGGTTTAAATGTGGAAACCCGCGGGTTTAGCCATCTCTGCCTGTCTCTGAATCCCTAGTCCCATTGCGCCGGGTCCCGTGCATGTGAATGTGTAGCCTCACTTTTGCTATCCATTCTAAGTTCCTCCGCCACGATATCCCCTGCTAACCTACAATCTTTAGTTCCTCCACTTTCTACTTCAATTCTGTCGCATTTACAGCGAATGACTTTGTACCTCGAGTTCCTTCCCTTTTTCCGACAATTCCAGACCTTCGTCACCTCCTCCGTCTCCAACTGCTTCAGGTCCTTTAGGATTCTAACCTTTTGCTGTCCCTGTCATTCAGTCTCTTCTTCCGGGCACTCGCACTCACTTCCCTACCCATCTGATCCAACCTCACCTCCCTGCATTTCAACTTCTCAGTCTTTGCCTCCAACTCATTTTCTTCCTGCTGTCCAACAGGCTCCATTGCTCACTTACTTTTTCAAGTCGTTGGCCCTATTTAATACCTTAAAAGAATTATAGTACATCGACCATTCCCATTTGTTTTCACAATGCTCAGTTTCGTTTCTCGCCAAACAGCACTTAAGGTTGATTTAAATAAAGTTTGCTGTCAACACGGTTTGGAAAGACTAGCTTTCACGTCTTATACATTTCTTTGGATACGCAGGACAATTATTGACACAGTAGATTATTTTTGGAACACTCAAGTACTTTAATATCATTTGTAACTTTAACTTTACCCGCACGTTACTAACTTGTGGGGAAAATTAAAGATTGCCTACCAAATGCTAACGTCTGCTGAATTGATACAGTCCTCCTTCTTTTTTGAAAGGACTTCTAGGAAGTGACCTTGAAACTTCCTTAAACCGTCAGTTGAAAACATACAAGAGAATAATCACGTAACTGGTATGAACACTTCTTTATCGAACGTAATAGAATTAAGGGGAATTTCGAACACGTTCTCAACTCAACTCAAGGAACTATATGTTATATTTATATTCAGGAAGCAGAAATCAATCTGATTAGCCAAACTGCTCCTCTGCGACAGCCAAAAAACCAAACGTTGTTGATGCATCGCAAAATAAAGTTTTGTGTCAAGTAATTACCATATTTCACAAGTTTGCTTAATTGGTTGATTTGGAACGTTAGAAGAATATCTAAACAAAGCCTAAAGCATGTAAATAAATTGGTTGTTTTACCGGAAATCATCCGAGTACGCAAACCAGATAAGAAAACCTGTTCGTTTGCATACAGGAATGCTTTCTTTTAAAACACCCTATTCAATTTCATGCCTCAAGCTTTAACTAGTTCAATTTCTAATTTTCTCTATCAATTAGTTAAAAAGATTTGTGGAATGTTTCACCTAAATAACCTAAACCATTAAGCAACATTTGATTTCTTGGTGTAGGTCGAAAAATATGTTTATTCTTAAGATTAATCAAAACTAATCGGTCATTCACTCAATGGTACCCTTAAAACTAATTAATTATTCAACTTTTAAACTAAAAAACTTGATAAGTGCTTATATTTTACCGATACAAAGGTTTAATCTTAGTAATACCCCCAATCTGCATCTCTGAAGGCTTCAGGTGACCTGAATCAGGTCCGAACTCAGCATACGTCAGGTTTTATTGGTCTTGAGGTCATTCCTGGGCTGGCCACGGTGGCATTTGAATAGATCCCTCTCGGGTTACCAAGTAAATAAACAGTGTGTTAAGCATTTGCACTGAAGACCAGTAAGTAGTTATAAGTGTGCGTATTTTAAAGATTCTTTCGATTTTACAACATTTTGTATTCAATCGCCAGCATTTGATTTTTTGGCTTGGCTGGTGAAAGTGTTTTAACATTGCTTGATACGATGGCACCCTTCGATTAAGTTTGAAAGAAAGGTTTAAATCTCTGATTGAATACATACTCATTAAGTAGCGTTTTCATTTCTGGATAATTTTTAAAACAAAACTAGAATTTGGAAATTTATTTAAATTTGGATTGAGTTTATGGTCAGGTTTTATTTTTTAGCTGGATGAAACGGAGAAGTGCGCAGAGGAAGACAGAATGGCTACAAACACAAGAGAAACGATTGGATGAAAAAGCTCTGGACGATTTTTAATAAAGTTGTTCAGGTTGACACGTTGCATAATTTGGTAAACTATGGTTCATTAACCATTAACCATACACCCTTCCTCTTTTTTGCTTTGGGATACTTCATCACAAAATTTACACCAAAATCTTTCCATTTTTCCTCGGTAACTTAATTCTTCAAAATCAAGCCAAGTTGTTTGAGCTTTGGTTTCAATTTTAACAACAATTCAGTTACATTATATGTGTGACATATATTTCTGACATTGTCTCATGAACAATAAATTGACTAGTAAGACAATCATGTAAAACTTTTCTACTGCGGTATGCATTATTACTACGGCAGATAAAACCCATTTACGAAAAACTGTATTTTAAAGTTATTAATGCTGTAATAACTTATAAACGCATAAATATGTAATTTGACGGTGTTAATCCCAAACCAGTTAGGTTAATGTTAGCATAGTACATACACTTTATAATTTAAAGTCAAATGTAGCTCAAGTTTGTTCTCGGTCTTGAATTAACTATGCAAGGATTTTGTTAATTCTTGCACTTGTAATACTCAAAAATATGAAACCGTAACGTGCAGCTTATCTAAACCCGAACAGTATTTTTAAAACAAAGCCTTTTGAAACAAAAAAGTCAAGGATTAACAAAACTCCCCTAAATACGTGCACAAAGTTTGACTACCTTATTTAATGTGATTTGGTTAGCATGTTTGTTTTTGTATCAGTATTCATGCAAGCTTGAACTCACTAAGCTCTGTTTCTGAGTATTTTTGAAAAAGCAAAAGAATTTACAAGGGCTTAAAAATATAAAAATATTCTGCCGTCAACTCAAATTTTCACGTCTATTGCCACAATGTTAAAAAATAATCTTATTAATTTCGGTATGCATGGAAAGCTATTTAAGAGGTACCTTAATCTGGTAAGCGGACATGTTCGTGCTTAACGAACTAGCAAATAATGCTGGCAAGCATAAAGGATGAAGTAAAGCCAGTTTACGAAAGCTGTCCATGGTTTTACGCTATAGCTACATTTTGGGTACAAATGATTTATCCTTTTGGAATAACACTTAAATCCATCCAACTGCTCCTAATATTGTTCTTAGTATAGTTTCGTTTGTTTGCATGACATTGTTAGAAGTCTTTGAATTTTTATTGAACGGATTCTTGAATAAAGTTGCCAGAACGATTCTTGGCAAAAATAATTTCACAAATTTGTACAGTCAGTTGAGAGTTTATAAGATATTGTTTTATGTTCACCAACAAATAAAATTACTGCATTTCGTGTCAACTAAAACGAGTTAAGATGCCTGCTTTCAGGTGTAAAATTTGTGAACATGTCTCCAAAACCAAGGACCAACTCACCATCCATATGAGAGTCCATACAGGTGAGAAGCCGTGCAAATGTGATAAGTGCAATAAAACATTTTCAGTGGTATCTAATTTAACTAGACACATTAAAGGTGTTCATGAGCAGCAGAAGCCTTATAAATGTGTGAAGTGCGGCAAATGTTTTCTACTTAAGCAAGATTTACGGAGGCATCTTCAAACAGTTCATGAAAGACAAAAACCCTACAAATGTGACCAGTGCAATGGATCATTTTCCGTAAAATGTTCTCTACATCGACACGTCAAATCTGTTCACGAGATGTTGAAGCCGTTTATATGTGTTCAATGCAACAAATACTTTGCAACAAACACGCAATTAATTAGGCACATCAATGGATTTCACCAAAGGCAAAAACCATACAAATGTAATCTGTGTGATAAAACCTTCGCACAAAAAGGATACTTGAATAAACACAGAAATAATGTCCATCAGAGTCAAAAACCATTTGCATGTGTTTTCTGCAGCAAACAGTTCCAAACAAAGAGTAACCTAATTGCGCATACCAGGATCCACACAGGCGAAAAACCTTTCAGCTGTGCTCTTTGCAGTGCAGCTTTTACTATTGGTTCAGCTATGGCAACTCATATGCGAACACATACAGGAGAAAAACCATTCCGTTGCAATGTTTGTGAGTGGCGATTTAATACTAAAAGCCACTTACGACAGCATCAAAGCACTAAACATGGTACGGTTTTTGTAATAAATGTTGCTTCTGGTTTGATTGTATTCATGTATACTGTAATAAGTTTGTTAACATTTTTTTGCAGAAGGATATGTTAAAACCTTCTCCTGTTTGTTCTGCATATCTAGTTTTCGTACACGGCGTGACCTACACACCCACATTTACTCCCATACCAGGGAAAAGCCATTCAGTTGCAGTTTTTGTTTGGATTGCTTCTCTGTATCCAGCAACCTCACGGCTCATGTAAAGAGGGTGCATCTGGATTCTTAAAATCGTTGGTGATAGACGGGCAGCAAACCAGTTCACACTGCCGGTGTACTGAACTTCAGTAATTGAAGTATCACTGCACATTCGGTGGGATAACTTTCACACTGTACGACAAACGAAAAGGAATTTTCTTATTGCGTAAAAAATATATTTAGTTATTCAAGAATTCTACGAATTGACATAAATTAGAACACAAATTGTAGGAAAACTGAAGAATCTTTTGGCGGTAATATGACTTCCGATTTATTTGATTGTAGATTTTTGTCAAAACTTTATCTTTATGAAATCGACGCACCACCTTGTAAATTCTTACATTTAAGTAAATTTGTGTAATAAATTAAATTATAAGCTCATTTTAAAGTGCGCTTCAAATTTTAAACATATTGTATATACAATAATAAAATAGTTTTCTAAAAGTAGGTCAAACTATTAAGACAAAAAGGCGTATTTCTCGTGTAAAATGTGACAAAAAAGGTTTTAAGAAAATTTTATAAACAAATAAAGACTACTCATAAAAAACAAAAAAAAACGAAAAGTATCCAACCGCAACTCATTTCATGGTTTACAAGCTAATTACATATACTCATCATTATCATTTTCAGTTAAAACTGCAAAAACCATTATCCAATTTTTTGTTTTGCTGCATATCCCAAAACCGCTGCTGTGCCACAGTACAAGTGTACTTAATTTCAACCCCAAAATGAACCAAAGACGGAACTAAATAATTTAGTCTAAATTCCGGGTTGCCAAAGAATTAGCAATGTAGTGTTTGTTAAGCATATGCACCCCGAAAACCTGTAATTAAGTTATAAATATACCTATATTAAAGATTCGTTTGACTTTGAGAAGGAGTTTTGGTGATTTTCACAAATTTTGGGCACTTTCTCCGATTTTCGTGAAAATTGGTACACATGTACCCCAGCTTAATTTTATTAGCTCCTAATCCTTGAGTGGAGGGACCAACCAGTTTCTTTGGGGGTCGGCTGCTTCAGGTACTTTCATTCATAACCCTTTTCCAAGACGGTGTGCGTAAAGGATTATTCTTGGATTATGAATGAAAATGAAAGAAAACAATGATAAGTACCTGACGCAGGCGACCCCGAAAGAAATTGGTTGGTCCCTCCACTCGAGGAATAGAAGCTAATAAAATGAAGCTGATGTACCCATTTATATTGTGAATTCAAAAATAGTATTATTTTGGTTTCAGCGTGACTTTATCAGTAAAAACTGGATGATCGAATGTAACTGTTTTCATGATTTTCGAAGAATACCGGGATTTTGTAGTTTTTTGAAGATAACTTTTGTATGCATCACAATCTGGAAAATCGCCGGGATGCCCATCCTAGAATATTTTTTGCTTGTTTTAACAAAACAAACCACAAGACAAAATTCGATTTAATTGTGGAGATATTTGGAAAAATGTATGGACAAGTTTACCAAACTTGACAGAATCCATCGTGCCAAAAGTGAGCGAATGCTGTTTCGGTCTGCATCATCCAAACTGTCTAGTTAATATACCAAATTAAAGCCAATGCAAAACGACAGGATCGTGTTTCAATTTTTTAAAAATACACACCAACAGGAAAGTTATGACCATATTTACAAAGTGATGGATTTTTTGGACAAAATGGAAAGTTTCACTAATATGTTCATAACTTTCTTGTTAGTATATATTTCGAAATACTGAGAAACAAAATCCTGTCGTTTTGGCTTTACTACCATTTGTAATACCCAACACTCCCACAAGCATCCTTTTGGTTAGGGTTCTACCAAGCTATATCACTGAGCACAAACTGGTTCAGAAACTACTTTGTTCTGCTTACTGGCTAGTACATGGAAATATGGCTGTCATTTATTGCTTCGTTGTGGTAGAGGTTGCTCTAATGGTATTGTTTGAAAGTAAGCACATTTTAAAACCAGGTTACATCAGGAATTTTGCTATCGCCTTGAAAATCTATCGTAAAACTTTGCTAATATTTCGATCTTTTGAAGCCTTTACAGTTGTCAGTACCCCGGTTATGTTTCTGGGCGTGTTTTTCCTAAATCTGGTGGCAACATACATTTGCATTAGATTGCATGACGTATTTCCAACTATACTAGTTGCAATGTTTGCAGTAGTTGACATCATTCTGGCAATTAATACTTTAATTTGTTATGGATTCTGCTATGTGATTACAGCAGAAGTTCATAACTTTGTTGAATTTTGGAGGTGTAGGTTTATAAAGAAAGAAAACAAGCTTCAGCTGAGAAGTTGTAGACGAATTAGAATCTGGATGGGTGGATTTTACCCAATTCAAAAGGCAACTGGACTAGAGCACATGATGGCTGTGGTCTAGAATACGGCAACTGTGCTGCTTATGTGAATAAAAACTTGAAAATATCTATAGTAAATATTAGAATGAAACAGTAATGAATTATAGTTACAATACAGAAACGTAACCTGATTAAAATGATAATGCACAGCACACAAAATAAGAAATCGCAAGTTTTAATTTCCGCTTTGGTGTTTCAGTTTCCGGAGCATGCTAAATCTTGTCCATGAAACCAAACCTCCATAGTTTTTATGTATATCTTACTAGTAGTCCGATTTTTAAAATATTCAGTACCGAAACAGGTCATTTTTGTAATTCAAATAAACCCTTTTATACAAATTATACTAATTGCGCATTTACAAATATAATTGCTAGCCCTGAAAATCAAAGACAACCCTGAGGTATCTTCCGTTATCCTTTCAATTTCAAGTTTTTGAATACCGTTACAAATTGTAACCTACAATTTTTGGTGCTTGGAACCGGTTGCAGTCAAAATCTATTTAGGAATCTGTAGAAGGCCATTGCATCAGCAACACTTCAACACGATCACCATAAGCCAGAAGTGTTTTCGATCGCAGGTGCATTATTTTAATTCAACATGCTTACCAGAAATCAGCAACGTGGCTTTAATATATTTTCAAAAGCTTATAATTTTACCTACAAATTTCCAATAAAGTGGAACAATGATATTTCACAGTTGTATTTGTTGAAGTCAAAAAGTCTGCATGCAAAATTTTCCATTTCAATGGTATTAACTTTACTAACATTTCTAGGATCAACATATGATTTTCTCACACATTTGCTAGTCCAGCGACGATCAAACTATAATATGGGTATTTTAGCCTTGCACATAATTTGTTCTGCGATGACAGCAGCTACAATGTGTATAGTGACCACATTGCACTTCAGTGGTGAAGTAATGCACGAGTTTAACGACTTGATTAAATTTAAACAAAATATAACTTCTTGTGATCGTAACGGACCAGCAAACAGTTTTCTTGATTTTGTCATCATGATTTGTGCAAGTTTCCTATCAATTTGCCCACACGTAATATACTTTAGTTCATTAACTTTCTGTTTTGATCCCTACTACTTTGTTCTCGGTGACATAGTAAGCGATCCATCATTCACTCATTCCAAAAATCAAACACTTTTAATTTGTCTACTAATACGTGCCATTCTAACGCTCTCAGTATACGAATGCGGCAGGTGCTTAACACTGTGTTTAATCACGGCCAACGAGTTTCTAAACACAATGCAAAATATTATGAATTGCATTCCATGGGAAAAGCTAGCAAGTAATATACAGATTTATAAACGTTTTTATTTAATTTACATTTTGTTAAAATCTGCATTTGAGCAACTACTTAGCATCATAATATCTGCAGTGTTTTGGAGCTTAGTGTTACTTGCATGGATGTTGCTGAAAACATTTCAAATTCTAAATATCTACATATATTATATGGCGTTGATATGTTTTCCATTAGTTTTTATGTGTTCATTTTTGTTTCTAATGTTAGTTTCCCAATTTACAAACTTTTGTTTAAAACTTACAAGTAATCTTAAGTATGCAGCTGTGGTACGTTCTGGAAATTATTGGAATAGCAAAGCAATGAAAATATTGAAACTAGAAGCAAATGCGTTAAAGTCTATTAGAATAATTTATCGGCCGTTTTTTGTTATAGATACTAACTTTGTAGTGCTTACTTTGAAAAATCTTGGATATCGTGTATTTGACGCCATTCTAGTATTTGGTAGCTAATATTATTTCAAACGCAAACGCTAATGTATTTTGTAGAAGTTACAGCTCCATGGAAAGAATATTAATTACTCTGTTCGAATTTTAAATTCGCTTAATTAAAACTCTAACAGCTATTTTCTCCGTGAATCAGATTATAGGTATTCATTAAAATGTATTTTTATATGAAACTTTTCACTTGCCAAATGACGAAAACGATTATAAAATAGGATGTAATTTTTTTAACGTTTATAAATATATGTCCCTAAATTCAACAGGAAACGATAATGCTTAAAAAGTACGTGTTTAAAACGTGTGCTACTAGTATGTTTTGCATATATTTGCCAACTAACTTGGAAACAAGCTTGTATTACAATTTGGAGGAAGCTGTTGCTTACTTAGATTCATACTTAAGCTTCCATATTTTTTTGACGACGGAAAAATTGTGTAAAATAAATAATTGTTTTAACTGCTGTTTTTACGACAACGGATTTCGACACACGAGCTCTTTAACTACCTGCTTTTAGCTTTTAGGTCACATGCAACAATAGCTAGGAAGATTAGCTACCAGCATATTTTAATTTACTTGTTGGTAACATTTATTCTGGAAAGCTTCTTTATGGCGCACCGTCTGTAAAGCAATAATATTGTGCGAGAAATACGTCTGTACTTTTGCATGAAATATGTTATGTAAAACCCGTTGTGTATTTTTTAAATTCAAGATCAGGTAAAATACAATAATAAATATTGTAGTTTGTTAGAGTGGATGATTAGTCAGGCAATGTAGCATTAGCTAACTGTTTCAACAGAGGGGCATTATATGTTCTACCTGCCACTGAATTTTTACACCATACAAATATATTTTGAACAAAGTTTATGCGCAGAACAAATCATATATGCAATATGCGATCATATGTGCGATAACTTAATAATATTTAACATGGATGTTAAATTGGTGTATGTGTTAGAAGTAGTGTTAGCATTTTTGATGTATATTTTTCTTTGTTATTTTTCTCAAAATTCCCCTATAAAACTGTCGGTTGGTCATCTCGCTCGCGGTGAACACGCAGTCTGGCACGGTGGGAGCGGGATACCATGCAGTCCTGGTACGGTGGTAAGAGATGACCAAGCACTTCTCATTCTACTTTTTCGTTCGTCAGAAAATTATTCGTCACTTTTGACTTTTTGTTGAACTTTCGTCAGGTAGCCAGTTTTGAGCGTAAAGCCTAATTTAGCTAATTATTGTTAAAGGTGTAGCTCCTTGAGCGCGAGATAATTAAACTTGTAAAGTGGTGATTTATTCTTTGTCATTTATTCAATAAATCACATAATTTCTATTAATTGTTTTTGGATAGTTTATGCTATCGATAGTTACTCGTCAATCATTTATCTGCGTCAATAAGTCAGTTCATAGTGAAAATAATCAACCACACCGGTCAGCATTGAACACGTCTTCATTTTTGAAACTCTCGTCAGTTTACGCTGACAACCAGTAGCATTGAAGCGGTTAGCATCTCTGGCTACAACAGTATGTATATTTTTATTAAACTGGTAAAATGATTCCAGAATGAAGAAATAATCTAATAAATACAAGAATGCAGTCTACAGACATGACTTAATTTTTTCCATTTTGGAATAAAGTCATTCCATCCCATGGAATTAATTACCAAAAAATACGGAAAGTAGGCGTTTGCCCAAGCAAACGTCGGTTCATCTACTGCGTGACCCGATCTACAACACTCAATTTATAAAGTGAACGTTCAGTACAGTTGATAAATTAGATCGAATCAATTGATAATAGAATACATTTTCGCTGTCTCCGTTTGTTGTAAAAGGACTCCTTTTCTGTTAAATGCTCTAGGCAAATAGAATTCAAATAAAAAAGGTTGAGTTGTTTTTGGGAAGGATGAATTGTGTCAAAATCCACAAATAAGAAACTTAAAAGCCTGGTAAGTGGGAGCTTGCCACATCGTGATTACGTTTTCGTGACTTAAAGCTTTTTAAAAAAAATGTCAAATGATTTAAGACGGTATTTGAGGAAGATAATTTTTTTATTTTCGGCATGCAAGGTTTTTGATTTTGTCATTTAAATATTTGGAGGAAAAGGCTTATCCAGGAATATTTTGAAAAACTGTGTTTAACAGGAAAACAAATGAGAGATGATTTGAATCATATATCAAGGATGCCTTTCAAAGCAATAAATAAATGATTTTAAAATTTTATGAAGAAATAGCTAATAGGTGGTTTAGGATTTATGTTACAATCATTTATCAGTCCCACATTTCGGCATTATGTTTAATTTAATAAAGTCTACCGTCCTACCAAGACACAAATCCACTAGAACAGGTACTGTCTCAGCACCTGAAGAACAAATTATTGGAACTTAAACTCAGCAGTTTGGTAGTATACGGAACAGTGTGATGTTCTTAGTTATCTGTATTCAAAACAAGTTTCTAAAAAGCCAAAAATTAGGAATAGTCCTGTCATTTTCTTTATCATAAAGTTTATTTACTTTTGATGTTTTATTGGACATTTTTGATTTGGTGATACAAAGATAAACACTTAAATAAAACCTGTTGTGTATTCAACTGGAAATACGCAGACAGTTTCAAACAATCAAACCTTACACAAATCTGTTTCTCTGCTAAGCCATGAAACTAATGAGGATCCAAGAATAGAGAAAGACCATTGTAAATGGTCCTTGGTCAGAAGCAGTAAATATTACTTTCACAAAAAATTCAAAACTGATTATAAAAAACGAGATAATGATAAAATGAAAATAGAATAGTAACAAAATAGACTCTTTTCTCACTTTTGAATACCTTCAACCTAATTTTATACCTGTTTTTAAACCAGATCTTAGAGTCCATTCTAAGTAACCACTTATGGCAAACTTTTCTCCTCCAGAAGCATAGGCGTACCCAGAGACCGGTCCAGGGGGGGTCACATTTTAAACCATGCTATAAAGAATAATCTTAATGCCTACATATCACATGACTTCAGCTTAATTAGCTAAAAACTCATGGCTTATCATGTGCAACCAATTTATAAATTCTAATAATTCGAATTAGCAAAAACACAAAACAACAAAATGGTTTCACACACGCTCTAAATCATTTTTTAAAAAGACCGATATATTAGAGCACCTGAAATACAAAGTGTTTACTTGGTGACTGCTTCAGGAAAAAGACTATTGCAGATCGGTTTTTGTGTGTCCTTAGATTTTTAACCTAAACTAGGTAAAAGTGTTTAATATGAAAGTGTTTGTGAGCATAGAAAACAAAAATAAATTTGTTGGTTATTTATCATTTTCTGAAGATTCCAATATACTAACATAGTGTAATTACGAAAACACAATAAACGCTTTGAACTTTCATGGAAATTTGAATAAAAAATGGCTATTTCCATTCCTGGATGCTGCATAGATTTAGATAATTCATCGTCTATATGCATTATGTAAAACCACCTGAGTATAACTTTGAAACACAACGTTTAGTACTTGTCATTAGGTTTATAAATAACATCCGATGAGTAAAGTCACAAAATTTAGGTCACTGGGAATTTTACTACTATACCCTATATACCATTATGTGCAAATTTGATTTTTTTTACACTGGTCCTGGCTTTTAAGGCTTGATTTTAGATTTAAGTTTCTAAATCTAACATTTTTAGACATGAGAGACACTTAATTACTCTGCAAAAAAAACCTTTCAGACAAGCTATTCATAAACATTTATTTTGCCGATCAATAAAAGTCATACGCATGTCAACGTATGCCTTTGAGTGCTTTGGCAATATGAAAAGTTTTTGAAACATTAAAAGCCGTGCAAGTAAACCTTGTTACATGTTAATATTCGCTGGAAAAATTGCTAACCTTCAAAACAGCATGCTTTTGTGTTAAAAGTTTGTAACAAAGTATCCGTGGAAACAACGTCAATAATGTACACTGGTCTGCAAAATTTGGCTTCTGAAAATCTCATAAGCCGCGTCAGATTTGAAGTGGCGATTTAAGTGACTGTGAAAATGTCAAACCGAGTTATTTGTCCTACATCTTCTCAAGGTCTTATCTAAAGGAAGCATATTATATCTCGTTTTTAAATGACATTAGAAACTTTTTATAAGTATATCATTTCTGTGTGTAAGAATAATTATAAGTAAAATTAATGAACATTAAAATCATTACGCACTAGAAGTAGTAGTGAATTAACTCTACAAGCTATCAGGGCAGGATGTCAAATCAACAATTACAGTAGAAAATGTACATAACTTAAATTATATTTGTGCATCAAATTTTCTTTTATTTTACTTTTATGGGGTTATAAATTTCAAACAGAAACATTAATTAAACATTTGTGTTCTTGTTACTCATGTTTATGTGACACTATTTCAAAGATGTAGCATCTTCTATTTGATTTTATAAAACCGTAGACACATTGAAAAATAATTTGTGTTTGCCTCCCTACAGTCAATGAATTAGTTTTCTCACCACTAACCGAGATAACTTTAGATGATCTTGCAAGTTAAAACTAATTAAAATTTTTTCTATAAAAGATTTTCATAAATACTTGCTTTAGTATTATTAATATTTTAAAAGCTTGTTTCAGTTTTCTGTTACATGCAACGAGAGAGAAATACGTTGTTACTTGGGTCTTTGTAACACAAAATTTACACTTTATATATTTGAGAATTTGGCTTTTAATGGTTTGGCTTATACCTATCAACAGTCTCAGCAATAAGAATCGTTTTAAAATTTCATTTGGATAGATGTATAGATTGTGTTGCGTGATAAAGCCAGGTAAGCCATAAAACACCTTTTGAGACAGAAGTTTAGCCATTGATTAAAAATAGAATTAAAAAATAGAATTAAAGAACTAAAAAAATCAAGTATCTAGAATAGCAAACGGAAATGCCTACAAGTCTGGTTTCATAGGGTAAACAGAAATCAAGTAAGTACACCGAAACATCAAAATGGAACTTATGGCAATTTGTAAATTACCTGCATTTATAAATATTCTATTATCTGCTTACTTTCCGAATTATTCTGCAAATAGCCAGCAGTGTTACATAACGTACATCTCGTTTTCTAGTTCACATATTAGGAGTAACTTCGTAGTTTTAAAAATTTAGAAAAATTGTTTACTCAGATTTTTTGCATGTCCAGCACGCAATAATGTAGATCTTTAGTTAAGGTACACGTAAAGCTAACGCTTATGTTACTTACGGCTTTGTTCATCATTGTTAGAAAATTATTGCTACAATATGTCATGTATACATAAACTTGCCCTGACAAAGACCACCGTCGTGGTTGAAAGCCAGAGAGTTAATAAATTTCTCCTCCAAATATAGTAATAAATATCGTTTAAAAAAAGATTCGTCAATCAGTGCGCATGTGCGCAGTAATTTAACCCAAAAGTACATCGGCTATTCACATCATCACACACCGCTAAAACTAGCCAAGAATTTCCACTGTTGCAATAATCATAGAGTCAGAAAACAACAATTTGTTAAGTTTATTGTCGAATAGATTTCATATGCCGTACCAAGATCTGCACTTTGCCAAACATATTCATGTGTAAAGCAGAATACGTTCTTAATTTAGTTTTTATTATGTTTAAGTAGTTTTTTATCAGAGCTTTTAATTTTTTCCTCAGATTCCAGGGGGGGTCACAAGCACCCCCTGGACCCCCCCTCGGTACGCGCATGTCCAGAAGTACCCTGGCCTCTTCCGAAAACGCTTGACTCTTTGACCAAATCCTTCCCTTCAATTATCCTCGTCTCCTCCCCAAAATGCTGGGGGTAGTCTGCCGGAAGATTGGCCGTTTTTGAAAAAAAATCAGTGGACCACTATATTAAAAACTATATCCAACAAAACTGAATCCGCTATGCTTCATAGCGTATGTCTATTTAACCTATTCTTGATAACAATTTTTAGGCTTGTCTTTCTGCATGGCACTGATATCATTTCTCGGCTCAGTAAGACGTACATGCGCAATGTGCAAAGACATCTTTCCAAAATAGCACAATCAGTTCACGGAAAATGTCAAGGTCATGCGATGATAAAATGAATAAGTAACAAATGACTGTGTCAATAGTTTTACCTTAAGCAAATTTAATGCTTACAGCAAAATCATTTAAAAAGTACACTTTATACCATGCAAAAATTTCAACGGATTTTTTTTTCATTTCGTGCGAATAGTGATTTTCTGAACTGAAAGCAACATTTGTTTATAGTCTTCAAACCAATTCTGCCTTCGTCATTTTCCTCAACTGCTGTTTTAGTGGTGCCACAACCCCCAGCCAAATTAAGTGAAAATTCATCATTAAGCATTTCTTGTGACGATTCCGAAATGCTTGATTTTGTGTGGACGCGGAGGGAGCCAATTCAGGGAAATAGATAATGTTTTACATTCGGAGCAGTTTCAATAATGCAATTTAAAAATAATATGGAAATGGGCAAAGAACATGAGTGTGAACTAAAACTTGGCGTAAAGATTAAATTGATTCTAATTTTCAATTTGTTTTTTTTATTTTGCCATGTACCAGTGCGGTATGGGTAATCTTGAATGAAATAGGTAACTAACCTCGCATTAATCAGCTTGTTTAAACCAGGTGAACCATTTTCCATTGTCCATGCCATGGACTCCATGGACACTTTTCGAAATAAGGTAGCACAAACTGGGAAATCCCACTAGCAGGTTAATCAACCCAAATTGTGTGCTGCTTCTTGTTATCAGATAACAAAGTTATCTTGAGGACTTTCAAAGTACACAAGCTAGGATAAACGCTAGCAAGATGAAAATCATCACAAAGAAAGCAGCTTTTGTAAGATAGCGAATCACGAGCTCATCGTGACACAAAAGACCTTGATCTAACACATTTGCATGAAAACCATGAAGACGATCTACCTTTATGTCTCAATCCTTAAAAGTCTCCTACCATAAAAGTTAATTTTTCTTAAGGCTGGAATGCAACTATTACATAAGAAATAAGATGAACCTTCTCTGTTCATAAATGCAATTTTTTAGAGCTTTTGTGCTAATTAAAAACTTATTTTTTTGTGTAAACTATATTTTTCCAATGATAACCATTGAGGCATAAATGCTTATTACCAAGTTACAGATTTTTTACTTTGAATCATTTTAGCATGTACAAAAAAATGCAAAAGGATTGGACTTTGTTCCATCAATTGAAATTCAAAATTTCGAAGTTATACAATTTGCGCTTAAAATCCTTATTTTCATAGCGTATCGTGATTGCTAACATTTAATTACAGAAAACGTTTGACTAGGTAAACTGAATTAAACGTTTAAAATAAGTGGATATTTTTGCCATTTGCCACAATTTAGTCCACGCTTTTGTATGTATGGCTAGCAAACAAGATTTTGGTAAAATTAATGGGTTTAATCCTTCACATTGAGTTTTTCTGTGTGCAGTAGTTGTCTAGCTAAACATTTACGATGAACTATAATCTATGTTAACTACATTGTACATCAAATACAATTACCACTTGTTTGGCGTTTAAATAATTCATAATGCTAATTTTTATAATGAAAGTCCTAAAAATTTATTGTAAAGCTTCTTTATTCAACTATTTGCAATTCTAACAATCTACTTATCTACCAATCTGGTGTAGATGCAACGGATATGGAGAAGTGATGGAAGAACACCTGATAAATTGTGAAAGGGCAGGGGAAGGGGTTGGACGGCAAAGAAAAAGGAGTAGGAGGCAAAGGCTGAGAAACTGAAATGCACAGAGGCAAGGTTGGATCAGATGGCCAGGGAAATGAGTGCCGGAAGAATGAACTGGATAACAGAGAGGAAAAGATATTGGGATCCTAAAGGACCTACACCAGTTGGAGGTGACGAAGGCTGTGAAATTGTCGGTTAAGAAAGCAAAAAGGAATTGGCGGGGAAGAAGAATGTACTCGAAATAGGAGGTACAGGGTTATCGGAGAAAACTAAAGGATTGGAGGAAAAAGCGTTAGAACTAAATATAGATAACCTGAAGGGGAATGGAGCGGGTTTCGGGCGGAGGAACTTGGAGCTGGAATGCAGAGCATTTCCAGGGCAACTAGATCCGAGACAAAGGAACAAGGTTGGTATCAAAGACAGACGGAGTTCGAAAAAGAATTATTTTGAATAGGTCAAGATTGAGGGGGAATAGTCCGGGGGTGTGCTATGGAGGAGGTGGAAGGACAAGGGGTGGGAAGGCACGGATCTTGGAGGGAATTTTAAGGATTGCTACCCAAGGAGAAATAGGTAGTTAAGAAATGCTGCTGCAGAAAAAGGGTGACAAGAGGAGGACACTGAGAAGGGCTAAGATCCTAGTGTGGAGGAGGAAGAACCGAGAATTAGGAGAAGTCAACCGGTGCCTGCTCAGCTTGGAGATAAGTTATTTGGAGGATTTGTTGAGTCACCTGCTGTGCCACAGGATTAGCCTCCTCCAAATTCCCACGGGCGACTAAATGGGCCAGTACAAATTTGATAAGCACCTCGGAAAGTTTTTAAAATATTTAGGAAACTCTTTAGGTGACTTATAGAGCTAGGAAACTTATTTAGAAGCCTGATAAGCGAATCTAAAATTGGGAGTTTTTTTGAAAATTCTCAATGAGCAGTAACTCCCTTCGTCGTTTAACCTAGTTAGAAGCCCATTTTGGCTCGTTTAGAGCCCACTTTGGCCGTTTTAGAGCCAATTCTGGCTGGCCCATTTTACATGTTTTAGAGCCACTTTAAATTTATAAATTTCTGTGCGAAATTTTTATCAGTTGTAACTTAGCTTTGTTTCTACATTGGTACTCTCGTTATAATGACAAAGTGATATACACTGTGTATGCTATTGGCATTGATTGGCAGTTTTGATTAGAATGTTACTTCTGACTCCTCAAAAACGAAATGGGGATGATGAGCCAGTGACACCGACTTCCTTTGCAAAAGGAAGCACGATTTGTTTCACCCTGATCGTCGCGACGGTCAGCTTTCACGGTGAAAGTTTCACCGTTAACTATGATTCACGAATCATTCAAGCTTACACACACATTCTCAATCTTCAAGTCTTCCAAACAAACTATTTGGCTTAATTTTTTATAATGGTTATAGAGGGGATCGGATCAACCACAATCTACGTGAAGTCGTAATCTATGAACCAAGAACACCCAGCAAGTGCAGCAATTTTGGCGTTCAAATGTAACAAAACGTTCATAAAAAATAAAAATGACAGAATCCCTTCAAAAGATTTTCATTATTATTGTTGCTAATCTGCCACTAAATCAGTCATTAGAGAGAGGCTGTTTTACAAAGTTATATATTTTATTGGCTGTCTGGCAACATTCGGTTTTTCGGTGTGGAGCCCTTTCTCATTAATATGTAAAAGTTGCATGCCACCTGTTAGAAAATGGTGTCTAACGGGAACATAGAAAACATAGATTTTTATAAGCACAAATTGCATTGACAAAATTAAACTGGTGTGTGCACGAAGGCAGGGGCTAAAATAGGCGTGTTTTGAGCGTGAGAACCACGCGGGCCGGGGCAGGTTTTAGGACCATGGGGCCGGGGTTGATGACAAACTAAAACTTTGTTACAACAAAAAATTAGAAAAATATTTGATAATATCATACTTGCATGTCCTTAGTGGAATCGTAAGCGTGCATTCTATCAGCAATTTAGAATAGTTGCACTTAGTGTTTATGATTTACTCGCCTGGTTATTGACAATTCTTATTTGAATATGTGTGATTTCTTGGCAGCCATTTCTTATTATGATACCAAAAAAAAACAAAACAGTTTGCAAAACACTAACTACAAACTACAGTTTGAAACTTAATGTCTATGCATCTGAGTCAATGTTTCCTATTTACCTGGTAATCCTAGTAATTTACGTACTTATCGTTTCATCATCTTTTATCGGTTTAAAGTGGATGCTAATAATGATCTCAGTCAGTAAACTGAAAATTCTAATAAAATTTGCTCTCATTCAGTGTACTAAGGAGAAATTAATCTTTGGTAGATGACTTTAATTTTTATAGTTGTTTGGCTTTACTCATACTAATTTCGCCAAGTTAGTTAATTTGACAGGACATATAGGTTACAAGGCCACTCAACTTATGTCTACAAACGTTTTACGTAAATACATTTCATCTGATCTAAATGCTATGTTGCGAAATTGCAACTTTTCTTCACACTGCACAATGTCATGCAGTGCCTAAACTAGAATGGTCCCGGCCCGGGCAAAAAGTAAAAAATTTCTAATATGAAGAATGGTCGAAAAAACATGTTTTCTGATAAACGTCTATAACACGAATTTTATGTATAAACACAAACATACTTGTTGATGTTACTTAATTGAATTCTCAATTTGACATATGTAAAGTTCTATTTTTCTAAACGTTTTATTTTTGTGACCTGATAATTAAATAGTTAACCATTGCATCAAAATAAGCTATTGTAATTTTGCTTTCATCAACGTACAATTGTATGACATTTCTGGTTCTGAGCTTGGCCGACGATATTAGGTTTTCAAAATTTCAACTTTAAAAATCACTGATCGTTAGAGTTCTTCCAAATTAACAGAAATATTAAAAACACGCTTTTAAAAGACAACGATAAATTATTTCCGCCTAAACATTTAATAGACAATTAATTCCTTACGATAAAAAACTTGTCTTTTAGGTCTGTATGTAAAACTTATGTTGGGATATGTTTACCACGCTTTATTAAATTAAAAGTATTTAATTATTGAATATGATTAGTCGCATTTCTAAAATGATATTTGATTGGATTTCTGCTGAAAGCGTAAACGTTTTGAAAACCGGAAAAAGTCACTCGATTTTTAAAGCATTTGCGATTTCAATTCGAGTATTGCTTCAAACGTTTAGAAATCGAAAAAAAACTACATTTCTGCTTGCTTCAAAACTTCTTTTGTGAATTTCATTTACAACTACACAAGCAGTAATTGTGCGGTCATAAGTGGTAAAATTAGGTAACAGACCTAATAAACAAAGTGAAGTTTTTTAAATTTGCTTTGACATCAAGCTTTGACAATTAAAACAAAACAAATGTTAAATTGTAATTAATCACAATTTGTTTTCGATGATAGCCCTTACTGAATACCTTATTTTGCAACAACCACATGTTTGGTTACTTTGTTTAAGAACGCTTTAATAAATTCTTATAACTATTTCTGTCATCAAGTTAAAGTTAAAATACCGTCGTCACCACATCATATCGTATACACCAACGCAATTTCGAGCAGCTAAGCAGCAGCCCATGCGGGTGAAATTAAGTTTTTCAAGCATTTGTACTCCAGTTTCTTACAATAGTAGTGCTGGGCGATTGTTGCATTCCTGGCCCTGGCAGTTAGAAATATTAAATATTTTCCTCGTATTTATATAATTGAATATTAAATATCAGTTTTATCCTTAGACTGTTGTGCAGTTTTTTTGATAGGACAACAGCTTTGCTACAGAGCATTTCTTGACTTGTTGTAGGTGTGGGATAAGAGATGTTCTGTAAGATTTTAATATTTGCTGTTTAAAAATATATCATATTACTTTTTGAAGAAATAACCAAAGATGATTTCAGATTATGCTGGTTATGTACGATTAACTTCTTATCGACACGACAAAATGAGTGGTTCAGTAGATAACTTTATTCAAGCAACGCGTTTCGAATTTGCAAGTAGCAATTTCTTCCTCAGGCTATAGAAAGAAAAATATGGAGTTATCATTACAAAATAAAATACGAATTGCATATTATCTTAAATACAATCAAACTATAATGTAGCAAATATTTAAAATATTTAAAATATTTCACCGATTCTCACCTTGAATAAATTAAAATCACATAAAATTTTACTTTAAAAACGGACTACAAATACTTTTCCTTAAAAATTAACGTCCTTATTTTACAAGCTCTTTGATGCATTTGGTACGCTTGAATACAATTTTGAGTTCTAACTCTCTCGCTTTCTGTTTTACCAAGTCAAAGTCAACATAACACATATCCTCTCCATGTTCGGAGTAGAATATATCACTAGTATCTAGTTCTGTTATTTCTTTTTGAACGTGTGTAACAATACTGTTTTGTAAAATATCTTTGTACCTGCCAACAGAATCATAAAACGGAAAAATGCCGTAAATAGCGGCTTTGTTGGCGGCCCTATTTTCTTCTTTGTCCTCACTACTGCAGTACTTTAATATAATTTCAGGATTATGAATAGCTAAATGTTCACGTAGTATACCACGGGGAGTTAATACTCTTGACCTGTCTAAACTGAAAAGCTTATCTAAAATCTGAAGTAGCTTATCTTTGCAATAGCCTCTTTCCAAGAATCTTTCATAAAGCTTCATAATAGCATTTATTCTGCTGTTTTCATTACTGCATATTCTGATAATTCTTAGTCCCTGCGAGAAAAATAAGGAATTTTTAAGGTGTTTGGGGTGATTTGATTTAGCGTGTAGATATAAGTGTCTAGCCATTGGTTTTGAGTATACTGAAGTGCATATTACATTTTCATTATTAATAGATACATTGACATCTAGAAAGTTAATATTAGTTTCACTGCATTCGTGTGTGAATTTAAGGTATCTGTGCTTAAGCATTACATTTAACCATACATTCATATCTGGAATATTTGAGCTTTCAACAATCAAGAATATGTCATCAAGAAACCTTTTATTAAAAATTATTTCAGGGCGATTAGCAAAAATCTTTTTAATTTCTCGAAAAACAGTAATATTTGCAACTACAACACTTAAAGCATTACCCATCTCTATACCTCTATGTTGGTAAAATAATTGGTTTTCGTATATGACAAAATTATAATCCAAACTTAAACTCATTAGTTCTAAAAATTGTCTTCTATTCAAATTCAGCCCTTTAATTACTTGCGACATAAACGCATCTTCACAATGCTTTTTACAGTCCGATATATTCAGACTGGGATAGAGAGCTTCTACATCAATTGTTACAAGTGTGTATTTTTTATTTTTATCTAATTTTATTTCATCAAGTAATAAAAGGAAATGTTGGGTATCTACAATTAAGTCAGTTACAGAATTCAAAGATGGTTTTAGAATATAATCAAGTAGCTTGCTAGCATATTTATTTGTTTTTTGAAATGTACTGCTAATAGGTCGCCCTTTAGGAAACTTATCAAAAGGTTTATGTATTTTTGGCAAAATGTAAAAATTAGCTGGCTTATTTGTGTCTGGTAAAAAACGACTAAGCTTGTAATTTGTAGGCATGATTTTGTCAAATATTTTTAACTTATCTCTGAATTCATACATTTTCAATTCGAAATGAGTGTTTGTGGTTGGAAAGTATGTATGTAAGTCTGACAATTGTCTAAAAATCTCATTGTCATAATCACACTTATCTACAAGACAAATACCAGCATTTTTATCTGCTTCTATTATCAATAGCTTATTTACTTCACAAAATTCCTTACAACGCTTAATTGTTGGTTCAAAAATCAAATTAATCTTATTTGAGGCTTTAAGGACTTCAGTTTTAATTGTATTGAAAAGTCTATGAAAGTTACATATTAATGGTTGAATAGGACACTCTGGACCTGTCAAGTTATTTATATTCCTAAAATCCTTTGTACATTTTATATACCACTCCCTGAGAAACATATTTTCATTTGTAGTTTCTGGTATCGCTTGGAAATATAAATTCCAAGCAATTTTTCTTATCGTTTCCTCAACAGATTTTTTAAGTTCATATAAATTAGGTCGACGAGCTGTACAAAATTTTAATCCTAGATTGAGTAGACATTGTATATCCAAAGGTATGTTCTTAATAGAGCTAAGATTGTGAATATGCGAGTTGAGTTGTATTATTTTACCAACATAGAGGTATAGAGATGGGTAATGCTGCAAGAGTTGTAGTTGCAAATATTACTGTTTTTCGAGAAATTAAAAAGATTTTTGCTAATCGCCCTGAAATAATTTTTAATAAAAGGTTTCTTGATGACATATTCTTGATTGTTGAAAGCTCAAATATTCCAGATATGAATGTATGGTTAAATGTAATGCTTAAGCACAGATACCTTAAATTCACACACGAATGCAGTGAAACTAATATTAACTTTCTAGATGTCAATGTATCTATTAATAATGAAAATGTAATATGCACTTCAGTATACTCAAAACCAATGGCTAGACACTTATATCTACACGCTAAATCAAATCACCCCAAACACCTTAAAAATTCCTTATTTTTCTCGCAGGGACTAAGAATTATCAGAATATGCAGTAATGAAAACAGCAGAATAAATGCTATTATGAAGCTTTATGAAAGATTCTTGGAAAGAGGCTATTGCAAAGATAAGCTACTTCAGATTTTAGATAAGCTTTTCAGTTTAGACAGGTCAAGAGTATTAACTCCCCGTGGTATACTACGTGAACATTTAGCTATTCATAATCCTGAAATTATATTAAAGTACTGCAGTAGTGAGGACAAAGAAGAAAATAGGGCCGCCAACAAAGCCGCTATTTACGGCATTTTTCCGTTTTATGATTCTGTTGGCAGGTACAAAGATATTTTACAAAACAGTATTGTTACACACGTTCAAAAAGAAATAACAGAACTAGATACTAGTGATATATTCTACTCCGAACATGGAGAGGATATGTGTTATGTTGACTTTGACTTGGTAAAACAGAAAGCGAGAGAGTTAGAACTCAAAATTGTATTCAAGCGTACCAAATGCATCAAAGAGCTTGTAAAATAAGGACGTTAATTTTTAAGGAAAAGTATTTGTAGTCCGTTTTTAAAGTAAAATTTTATGTGATTTTAATTTATTCAAGGTGAGAATCGGTGAAATATTTTAAATATTTTAAATATTTGCTACATTATAGTTTGATTGTATTTAAGATAATATGCAATTCGTATTTTATTTTGTAATGATAACTCCATATTTTTCTTTCTATAGCCTGAGGAAGAAATTGCTACTTGCAAATTCGAAACGCGTTGCTTGAATAAAGTTATCTACTGGACCACTCATTTTGTCGTGTCGATAAGAAGTTAATCGTACATAACCAGCATAATCTGAAATCATCTTTGGTTATTTCTTCAAATTGTGTTCCGGTACGGTTTGTATCTTTTCTGGATCCTTCAAGTCGACTCAACAGTATGGGGTCTAGGTCAGATGATGAAGATTCTCAAAGGATGGACGATGATCAAGATAGCCAAAGTTTAAGTGGAATCATTAGTGATTATGTCAACGCTGTGGCAGCTTCTCAGATTACCAACAGTAATCAACAACAAGATGACCCTTCTGTGTCTGAACTGAAGTCAAAACTGTCTACTATTGACCCATCGGCTCAACTATGTATCTACGCTTACGCTGCAACGATGGACACTGACTGTATTGTGAAAGAATATGTTGATAAGCTAACCAGTTTGGGGTTCTTTCCTGATCGACCGGAGGAGGAGGATTTGGCCAAACCTGAAGCTTTGACTACAACTTGCACCCTGTCAGCTGATACAAAATGTGACGCTGTTTCTCTACTGATTTCATACTTTCAGGAAGCGTATTTTATAACAAATATGACGGAGGCGCTAAGTAACAAGGTTGCCATTGTCCCAATCCGGGGAAAGATCATGATGCCATGTTTCTCCCTCGCTCCAGCATTATCACTCCAAAGACTTACAGACGTAAAAAGAGTTTGCTCCTTGCAGTTCCAAAAGAAGACTGCCCTCGACAGTGCTAGTTTCGAATCTGAAGTGGAGTCATTACTAGAAGATCAAAATGCTGTGCGGGATGAAGTCCAGCACCAAAACAACATAATCTATTTCAAAGCGAGAACGGAATTCTTTAAAAAGTTTAATTTAAAGATTATTGACTGGGAAAATCGTGAGGACAAAGTTGTTCATATCACCCCAGCTTGGAGGAGAAACAAGCAGGAACCACCCAAAGTACCCAATAATCCTTATTCAAAAATAATTAGGCATGAAATTTCACGAGGAACTGTATCTTTTGAACCTAACGTAGTACTAGCAGAGTTCAAAAACTTAATGGATGACCCCGAGAAAAATAATTTTGCAAAGCAACCTGTTGCAAAACGGAAAAGAGTACAGGAAGAGCCATTTTACCAGAGGAAATTTATCCGAGCTAATCGCAAGTCTGGTAATCATGGTTATAATTCGGGTCACAGCTCACAATACACAGCACCACCAAATCACCAGTATGATAGACAACCAAAACGTGGCAGAAACTGGAACAGAGGAAGGACATCGGAAGGCTATCATTCCAATAATTTTCAAGGTCATAGGAACTTCAATGCGGGAGTTCCAGAATCTCGGACCAACAACATGATTGATCATCAACAACCATCAAATATTAATGTCAGAGGCAGGCTCAACGCCATTCAATGACGGAATGGCACCGATTCTCACAGAAAACGTAAAAATAACAGAAGATTTTTAAACATGAAAACTTTATTTCATTTGACTAAATGTTCAAAGTCACAATACCAGTTTTTGTTTGATTTATACAAATTCACTAAATGTAACTCGCATATTCACAATCTTAGCTCTATTAAGAACATACCTTTGGATATACAATGTCTACTCAATCTAGGATTAAAATTTTGTACAGCTCGTCGACCTAATTTATATGAACTTAAAGAATCTGTTGAGGAAACGATAAGAAAAATTGCTTGGAATTTATATTTCCAAGCGATACCAGAAACTACAAATGAAAATATGTTTCTCAGGGAGTGGTATATAAAATGTACAAAGGATTTTAGGAATATAAATAACTTGACAGGTCCAGAGTGTCCTATTCAACCATTAATATGTAACTTTCATAGACTTTTCAATACAATTAAAACTGAAGTCCTTAAAGCCTCAAATAAGATTAATTTGATTTTTGAACCAACAATTAAGCGTTGTAAGGAATTTTGTGAAGTAAATAAGCTATTGATAATAGAAGCAGATAAAAATGCTGGTATTTGTCTTGTAGATAAGTGTGATTATGACAATGAGATTTTTAGACAATTGTCAGACTTACATACATACTTTCCAACCACAAACACTCATTTCGAATTGAAAATGTATGAATTCAGAGATAAGTTAAAAATATTTGACAAAATCATGCCTACAAATTACAAGCTTAGTCGTTTTTTACCAGACACAAATAAGCCAGCTAATTTTTACATTTTGCCAAAAATACATAAACCTTTTGATAAGTTTCCTAAAGGGCGACCTATTAGCAGTACATTTCAAAAAACAAATAAATATGCTAGCAAGCTACTTGATTATATTCTAAAACCATCTTTGAATTCTGTAACTGACTTAATTGTAGATACCCAACATTTCCATTTATTAAGTATCCCTCAGGATACTTGATAATATTGTGCTCCGGCCGTCCGGCCGGCCGTCCGCCCGTATGCAATTTACTCAGTAACGGCTGGGCCGATTACAACCAAACTTGGTGTACATATACTATAGCACCTCAGCCACAACCCTATTGAATTTCAGGTCAATAGGTCAACTCTAAAGGTCACAGGTCACCAACGGTAAAATATTTTTACATAGAACCTATAGCATGCGACACATGATTTTAGGTCAATTTTTTACCAGGATTCCGATGGTGCAGTTTGTTTTTCAAAATTCAGGCTCTAAGACCCTGATTCAGGCTCTTTTTGTTGCCAGACATAGCATTTATGCGTTTTCTCTGTAACGGCTGTACCGATTACAACCAAACTTGGTATGCAGATACTATAGCACCTCAGCCACAACCCTGTTGAACTTCAGGTCAATAGGTCAACTCTAGGTCAGAGGTCACAGCAATTTCACAACTTTTCATAATAAAACCTATAGCATGCGACACATAATTTTAGGTCAGTTTTTGACAAGCATAACAGATTAACAACCAGTGTGTTAAAATTCGTGCTTTAAAGCCCTGATTCAGGACCTTAACTGCCAGATACAGCAGTTCTACAGCGTAAATGCTGTGCGACACGTAATTTAACAACCAAAATTGGTATACAGACACAATAGCACCTCAGTAACAAGCCTATTGAACTTGAGGTCAATAGGTCAACTCTAGGTCAGAGGTCACAGCAATTTCAAAACTTTTCATAATCGAACCTATAGCATGCGACACATGATTTTAGGTCAGTTTTTAACCAACATTACAAACTAACAACTGGTTTGTAACAATTCGTGCATTAAGGGCCTGATTCAGGACCTTAATTGCAAGATATAGCAGTTTTACAGCGTACATGCTGTGCGACAGGTAATTTTACAGCCAAACTTGGTGTACAGACACAATAGCACCTCAGCCACAACCCTATTGAACTTCAGGTCAACAGGTCAACTCTAGGTCACAGGTTACAGCGATTTCACAACTTTTTATAATAGGACCTATAGCATGACATAATTTTAGGTCAATTTTTGACCAGCAGCATTACGAATTTACAACCAGTTTGTTAAAATTTGTGCTTTAAGGGCCTGGTTAAGGCATTGAAGGGATACTTAACTATGTGCTTTTGCAATTTATTACTTGATGAAATAAAATTAGATAAAAATAAAAAATACACACTTGTAACAATTGATGTAGAAGCTCTCTATCCCAGTCTGAATATATCGGACTGTAAAAAGCATTGTGAAGATGCGTTTATGTCGCAAGTAATTAAAGGGCTGAATTTGAATAGAAGACAATTTTTAGAACTAATGAGTTTAAGTTTGGATTATAATTTTGTCATATACGAAAACCAATTATTTTACCAACATAGAGGTATAGAGATGGGTAATGCTTTAAGTGTTGTAGTTGCAAATATTACTGTTTTTCGAGAAATTAAAAAGATTTTTGCTAATCGCCCTGAAATAATTTTTAATAAAAGGTTTCTTGATGACATATTCTTGATTGTTGAAAGCTCAAATATTCCAGATATGAATGTATGGTTAAATGTAATGCTTAAGCACAGATACCTTAAATTCACACACGAATGCAGTGAAACTAATATTAACTTTCTAGATGTCAATGTATCTATTAATAATGAAAATGTAATATGCACTTCAGTATACTCAAAACCAATGGCTAGACACTTATATCTACACGCTAAATCAAATCACCCCAAACACCTTAAAAATTCCTTATTTTTCTCGCAGGGACTAAGAATTATCAGAATATGCAGTAATGAAAACAGCAGAATAAATGCTATTATGAAGCTTTATGAAAGATTCTTGGAAAGAGGCTATTGCAAAGATAAGCTACTTCAGATTTTAGATAAGCTTTTCAGTTTAGACAGGTCAAGAGTATTAACTCCCCGTGGTATACTACGTGAACATTTAGCTATTCATAATCCTGAAATTATATTAAAGTACTGCAGTAGTGAGGACAAAGAAGAAAATAGGGCCGCCAACAAAGCCGCTATTTACGGCATTTTTCCGTTTTATGATTCTGTTGGCAGGTACAAAGATATTTTACAAAACAGTATTGTTACACACGTTCAAAAAGAAATAACAGAACTAGATACTAGTGATATATTCTACTCCGAACATGGAGAGGATATGTGTTATGTTGACTTTGACTTGGTAAAACAGAAAGCGAGAGAATTAGAACTCAAAATTGTATTCAAGCGTACCAAATGCATCAAAGAGCTTGTAAAATAAGGACGTTAATTTTTAAGGAAAAGTATTTGTAGTCCGTTTTTAAAGTAAAATTTTATGTGATTTTAATTTATTCAAGGTGAGAATCGGTGAAATATTTTAAATATTTTAAATATTTGCTACATTATAGTTTGATTGTATTTAAGATAATATGCAATTCATATTTTATTTTGTAATGATAACTCCATATTTTTCTTTCTATAGCCTGAGGAAGAAATTGCTACTTGCAAATTCGAAACGCGTTGCTTGAATAAAGTTATCTACTGAACCACTCATTTTGTCGTGTCGATAAGAAGTTAATCGTACATAACCAGCATAATCTGAAATCATCTTTGGTTATTTCTTCAAATTGTTTCTAAAATAAATATATTTTAGTGGCTGACGGCTGACTACTAAAAAACAAAATTCATCTTTGATGCAGAATATTGGTTAAAAGAAACTGGAGGAGATTTATAAAATATCCGCAGTTACCACTAGTTAAGGTTGGGGCCAATACGTTGGAACAGGATTTTAGTTACGGGAAGACGAATTGCTACGTCTACGATGCCGCACAAAATGTTATTGCATCCATTTCTATTATCTGCTTTGCTAGCTAAACATTTGACAAACAAATGGTTTTGGCTATTTAGAATTTCTGAGATGGTCATATCATATGCAACACAGCGTTGCACCATATATTGATTACGCTAAATTTTCGATATAATGTTCGTAGCCCTAAAGACAGCATTTCCATAAGTACACCCGTACGATCTTGCAAAAGTTACTACAGGTAGCAGGGTAAACAGAATATAGTTATATTAATTGTATGGCTTACTCGCTTTTAATGCAAGTTTAATTTACAGTGTATAGTTTTTTGCTTAATGCTTTCAGTTTCAGGTTTCTTTAAAACTTTTGTAAATTCATTTGAATAAAAACCGTTACCGTTCATAACTGATTGTGAGCTTAGCTACGACTAGAAAAACGTAAGGTACATAACTTAAATGAGCCTGACACTGTTTTAAAATTTTGAGTGCTCAGTCAAATCCATATGTTACTTGTTACTGCATGGTACCGAAATTGTAGCATCTAACTGCACAGTGATACAAACGTCGTTGTTATTACATGAAAATATGGCTTGCAACATCATTTTGTGCTTTTATGCTATGCTAACAAAACCCCGGCCCGTTCATTACCTACGAAGGTCCCGGCCCGGGCAAGGTCTTCCCTCAATGACCCTTGTAGCTTAGGCTCTGGTGTCATGTTCATAGTAGATGAAAAACGATAGAAATACTTTTTAAGAAACAGAAGATTTATCTAGGATTTTCCGCCATTTCGCTTCTCATCTGACACTTACTATTAATTTAGTTATATAAAATTGGAGCAACATATTTTTTGTTTAAGCTTGCGTTCTCACAAAAGTATACAATAGTTAAATGAATAAATAATAACGTATATTCGGTTTGGATTAAAAATGAAAGAACTTTAAGTTAAATTGCAAAAACCTCCTTCTGATTCAGTACATTACATTGTGTAAAATTTTAAAATTTCTAATGCGACGGAATATACTATTAGAATTCTTCTGTGGTTATTTGCTCTGGTAACGAATTTGTATTTCACAGTCATAAAGTCTTTTCCTGTTATATTGTGCCACATGCTCCTATAGTTAAATGTGTATTCTAATATTAGCATAATAGTTACCATCAACTGTTGTTTTAAAGTTGCAATGCAACGCGGTTTCATTAAATTATAAAGTTTTATAATTATAAGTTTTAGGACAGTTTGGTGATAATTAACTAAAAGTGTCATTAAAAAAGTCATGTTTACGTAAATAGCTGCCACAGTTTCGGTAAATATTATTCTTGAAAATTTTTCAAAGACTTTAAATTTTATAACCTTAAAAGGATACAAGAAATGATTCAATTCGTTTCATTCAAGTAATTATTTCATGGTTGGTTGGATTCAGCAGTTATAGTACCATGTACTGAATACTCTATTTGACATTTTAAAAATAAACTTAAGTTTTTATTTTCAGCATGGATATTTAATTCACTATAATATGCTTCAAATAAAACGATTCGGCGCAACATCGAATACCCTAGTATCGTAAGTACTATTAGAATTTTTTTCTTGATTCCATAGCTTGAGCTAGACTCAACGCCAAAACACAGTAACTACATTGAGGACTGATATGCTAATTTTTAAAAAGAGATAATATTTTTTTAAAAATTGCATGAGGTTTATTTTGTCAAAATATCTCACGCGGGCCGGGGCAGACCTACTTTAGCTACTGGTTAAACGTTTGATTTTCTTCAGACATCTGTCGTCTTTACCAGCGAGCATTTTTAATGGTTTACCATACATGTTTAATTATGAATCATTCATCATAAATGTATTTACGGTTGATTAAATGGGTGTCCATGGACATTGAAGGATGGTAGATATCTAGTGGATAACTCTTTTCTCTTGTTACACAAACGAAACATGGAATTGATGGAATAAATATTACTGGCATAAAATAAATATTTACTACCCTTTTTGGCTTCAAGTACTTTGATTTTGCAAGTCACTCGAGTCAGCACATCAACTTTATTGGATTTGGCATGCCTACCCGCCGCTGGAAAAAACTCGGTATCCTGGTATCTAGGATACCGGGAAACTTTGAGCCCAAAGGAAGAGGAAAGGGGATGGAAGGGAAGGAAGGAGAAAGGCAAGGCAGGAGAAAGGCAAGGAAGGAGAAAGGCAAGGCAGGAGAAAGGCAAGGAAGGAGAAAGGAGAGGAAGGAGTAAGAGAAGAAAGAGGGAAATGAAGGAAGAGAAAAAGGAAGGGATTGGAGGGAAACTGCAAAGTAGCGAAGATGGGGAACAAATATCAAAATGTGCAACGAAATGTTTCAACATTTTCCAAAACTACATGAGATTCCTCAAGTTTGCAGACTAAATTATTAATCCTATTCCCGATTATAACCGGCAGTGTAATGTTCTTGCTCTTGCTTTTAAAGAAAACGTTTTAAGCTTATTTTCCCTATTTTAAACAAAATGCTTCCCGATTTATCAAAAAAACCGGATTCATACAAACGTTTCCCAGTTTTACTGGAAATTTTCCTAATTTTGTACAAACCTTTCCCGATTTCATTCCTAAGCAACCATTTCATACAAAATTTGCACATTTTCATACAAATGTTTGCCATTATTCGAACAAATTACTCATGTCATGCTCATATAAAATTTTTCGAGTTTCATGCCATATTTCTTCACATTTATACAAGCCGAACTCGAAAAGGCTTGAGCTTCATGCATAACTGTTCCATTTTATTTAGTAGCAAAAATCGGAAACTAATCGTGATTAATCGCGATTATTTCGATTTTTGTCCAAACGTTTTGTGCCTGATAGAAAAAGTTTTATATAAAAATCGAAAATCGTGATTAATCGCGATTCCTAGAAAACGCTAATTTATGACAAAATTAGCATTTAAAGTTGCTTAAATTAGAAGTGAGTAACCTATTTACACAGAAAATTACACGAATCGATTTAGTCACATGCTTTATGTTGTCAAATTTTCATATTTCTCAGGTTTTGTAGTTGCTATTGGTAGGACTGTGAGTAAATTTTAAGAAAACCTGATTGATTTTATGAAAATTTTTATAGAAGGAAAAATCGTGATTTTTTTTCGATATCTAAACGTTTTAAGCTCTACAAATAATCGAATCGGTTTTCCGATTATCTAAACGATTTTACCAGAAATCGGATCGGAAATCGTTTTGGAATCGCGATTAATCGTTTGCCATTGTTAAATTTTATTACAATACGATTTGGGTATTACCTGTCCAGCAATTTGTTTCAATTTTCAAACAAGTCTTTCCGGCTGATTTACAAAATTGCCATGTCGTTAATGTCAATGACTGAGGCAATTGCATTAAAATTGTTGAGTCTAATAGAACGACTTATTGACCGATTCTACGTTGACCGACTATGTAGATGCAGCGTACATAGTGGCGAGGCGAGTTATGATTTCTTGCGAGTAATTAAAAAGGGTTTCTCAGGTTAATCAGTACTCAAGCAGTACAGCAGTTAGCTTATTAAGAGTATCTTGGAAGTCATAAGGTATTTTATGTAAACTCTAGATTATTCAGGTGAAAACACAGTATTTAATAATTTCATATTGGTAATATAATTCAATTAACAGACACCAATGATTTATCAAAGTAGTGTACGTTTAGAGTCTGAACTTTAGACTGTATGACATGTCATATTGCAAGAAGAATTTATGTATAGAATCGTTTCAGCGTAAAGAAGTAACACTAGAGCACCTTGTACGCAAACCAACGTCGACATAATCCTAATAAAAAGTAATAATTTTTTTTAAACAAGCTAACTAATTTCCCAAATAAAAAAACCTTATAAATTAAATTGAAAGCTTCTGAAGATAGACGTTTGCCAAGTCCTTTACGCATTTCTAAAAATAACTTAATCTCAAATGTTCTCGTTTAAGCCAAAATTCGCAATTTTTATACTACGCAATTTTCCCGTTCTTGTTTCTTCAATACTCTTCCATTTTACATGCTATTACTATTGTACAAAATGTTCCCACCATTTTGCAAAGTCTTCAGTCTTGCTGCTTTAAAAAATGTCTCTATTATTATGTTCCCACAACATTTGTTAATGGGTATGTCAAAATGTAAGAAGTCAAATTTGCCAGTTTTATATGTTACTCGCAGAAAGCTTTTCGTATTATGTCTAGCGGGAAATTTTTTAACCATGCGTTCATCGGGAAATTTTTTGAGTACCTTCGGATAACGGGAAGAAAAAGAATTTTCCAGGGGCGTGCCTACCTAGTAAAAGACTTGTAAGCCTGCATTAATTTCTGATTCTTAAAGCTTAATACCATCACACTAAACAATCCTTAAGTTAGTTATCAGTTTGTGCTATATCATGAACTTTAGTCTTAAACAAATCCAGTTTTCCCAGCTTTTAGGTTTCCAGGAATGTTGGACAAAAGACAAAATAAAATAGGAATAAATATTGCAAAAGCAACTTGCTATTTCCCGTACACTTCTTTGAGCATATCTAAGCATGCTCAAAACCAAAACATCAGCATAATTTTTTAATTTGTAGTACCCGAGACTTATTAAAACTATCACCGAATGAAAATCAGTATCTTGTAAAACAGTATTTGCGAATTTCCACAGGCTGGGAAAAACTTGGCATATTTTAGAGCTATGTTTACATTTTGTGTACGCATACTCTATGAGCACTTCAAGAAGAAAAAATAAAACTGATGCTATTATTCCAGTACCCAAAAGCTTAAATACAAGCAACACATTTCCATTTAGAGTTGCAGCCTGCACTACAGGTATATTGTACTGCTCGTACAATGTTCCGTTTTGTTTGATTTGCACATTTGCTCGAAGTTCCGCTAAAAATATCACCGTAAACTTATTCCACCAAACCATTATTCCGGAGTTTTGCAAACCTCTAATCCGCTTAACCATAAAATTAGGCAGCCACCCAAAAATAAATAGGATAAGTCTACTTGGAAGTAAGGACTCCGTGCCTACTGATATTTTTGTTTTACTGTGAGCCTCCAGAATTGATTTGTACTTGTGTATTTTCTCTTCGCTAAGAAGAAATGCGTTTTTGCTACATTCCAGCAACATTGAAGAAGTTGTGTTGTGTTGTAGCATATACAGTTGCATCATGAAGTTAGTATTTTGATTGCAGAGCGTGATGTTTTTACACATAAATGGTGCAAATTGTGGAATATACTGCATAAAGACAGATGAAACAATCTTTGATAGTTTTAAAAGTTTGTAATACTCAGCTGATTGTTTCGAATAAGCACTTCCTTTTAAATGTAGATACGATCTAATGAATAAACTGTAGTATCGGCTCTCTGTATCACACTTTATTACATTGGGATTTTTTAAAGAACAATTCGCAACCCGGTCAACCGGTATAGTATTATTTTCGTGCTCGTGATTAAACTTGTAATCAGAAAATCGCATTTCTGTGTAAACAGATATATTAGTCTCTTCTAGTTCCTTAAGCAATTTCATGGGACGAAATATATTTGGAGCCACAATATCATAAACCCTATCATTTTTGTAAGCATTGCTTAACACAAGTCCACAAAGTAGGCAAATAGCCACAAGTATTTTTGCATACAGGATATTTTGTTGTCGTTCTTCAAACGGATTGGATTGCTCAAGTAACATTTTTTCAGTTGCTCGTAAGAATCCCAAAAAGTTGCGAACAAAAGCATAATTCAAGCAAGTACTTCTAGGGTTGAATAAGCGTATAACTCCATAACTAATTGACGCAGCTATGAACGTCAGGAGAGTAAATAGCCAGATTTCCTTGTCAAAACTTGCAAAGAATGCATTGAAACCCAACGGCTTGGTTTTTCTGTCTCCACAGTGAATAAATCTTAAGCGGTCCGCAATATAGTCAAGGGTTAGCGTCCCAAGTCTGTATTCCGGTATTTTGGCAAAGTAGATGTTCGGATAAAGTTTAAAGTTCTCTTCATTCTGTTTAGCTGTGATTGTGTCAAAATTGTTTTTAAGTGCACTTTTCCAAAGACTCCAAACCATTTGATTCAGTAGCTCGATGCTTGTGATATATTTTATATGTTTGCTGAAGTTTGGTACATCATATTTGAATCCTGGATTAAGAACCCTCCAGACTGAGATATTTTGTGTTAGAAGTAAGGCTTGCTCAATCAATTTTAAGATTTGTTGTTGGTCATGTAATCTTGGAATTAAAAGATCTAGATGAATTTCACAGTGACAAAGTGGTGCAACTAGAAAGCTAAAAAATGAATTGTTTGCAGCACTGTAATTCATCATGAACACATACTCGCTACTCCGTAGCGGAACTTTACCAAATAAAGATAAGTTTCTATAATAGTTTAGCGATGTAGTGCTGACTTTCAAACTTGCTACTATATAACGTATATGTGTCACCGGGAAAGCTGTTGTACAATATGCAAGCCGGGAGCAACCAGTAAAAGTTGGATGTTTGCAGACTGGATATGTAACATGCTGCAGCAAGTGATCTGAGAGTTCTTTATCAGTAGGAGGAAATAAGTGCACATACTGTTCACCGTTCCAGGGTCGCAAATTTGACGAAAATCTAGATATTAATATTTTCGTACAGATGCCTTCGAAGTCGGTACGCCCGTGATTAAGATGCTTCGAAAAACACGCAGAGCCAGTTAAATTGCTAAAAACTGTTTTATTGTAGTTCATTTGCAATGTTTGCCGCCACTCATAAGGTACGCTTGTTTGTCGATTATACAGAAATGCTGTTGGTTCACGCAGCAAAGAACGATTCACCTTGACATCAGCGAGAAGTGGAAAGGTGCGTCGAAGAATAATAGGAGAGGCGAGATGACGTACGTCAACCCCACGAAAGTTTGTCACTACCACAAGACACAACTTGCAGTATGGAATAATTTGGTTCAGAAAAACTTTTTTACCTGCAATTTCAGGTTTGGAGAATCCAAGGTCACTGTAACGAGTTTCAAGCAAACGAAAATTTTTAAACTTGTAGGTAACGTCTAATGAATTAGTTGAGGCAATAGACAACAAAAAATAAATCAAACGATGCATTTTAGCTATTTGTCACAGTTGAGCTCTGAAAATGTTCTGAAACTTTAAAACTTTGTAATGCTTTTTGGCAACATGTAAAGTCTTAGGTACTATCTATGTAATCAAGGAACCAGAGAAACTAAAAATTATACTGATTTATAAACAAGATAAAACAACAGATAAGTTCGCCGGACCCAACAATTTACATTGTTTTAAAAGTTTTTTAATAAACAGGAAAGACAACTACTTCTATTAAACATGACGTTTTACAAAGTTGGTTTTGCAATGTTATGTTTTGCAAACAGTACAACTGGTATGTGTATGTTGGTAAACTGACAATTTTGTTGCCACTAAAAAAAAAATTATAGGCCATAATATCATAACCGTTGAATCTCTGTAATGCTACCATGGTACACGAAATTACCAACATACGATTTTATACCAATCGGCAAAACACAAAAATATGTAATTAGCTATATCATATAAACGTACACAAAATAAGGAAGTGATGTTTTAAATTGATGTAATAAATATGTTGACACGGAGAATAACTTGACAACATGGAGATTCAATATGACACTTTGCTCAAGGCTCAAGCTAACATATTACAAGAAATGCGTACAATAATCCGTCTGTTTGTCCGTCCGTCTGTCTGTCCGTGCAATATTTCCATAAGGGTTTAACCGATTTATACGAAACTTGACACAGACATGTGCCATATTAATGGGCAGCCGTGGCCAAAATATCAGGTCACTAGGTCGAAGCGGTCAAATGTTATGACATCATAAGTTACGTTAGCTCTATCACTACTTTAACAAAATTAGGATACTACATTATTACGCTTTAAATTTAAGACTAGCATGAAACTATTGCTTTAACTTTTAAGTTACTAACGTCTTTCGTTTGTCAAAAATACTACATTTTACATTTCAATTTTATTGATGACATGAAACTATTTTCCAAACTATCTCAGCTCTTATGCCTAACTTGATTTGAATTATTTGAACTACCTTAAGAAGTTCGCTAAAACTCTCTTGTATTGTTCTACGACATTGAAGACAAATTTATTCATTTTTATTGGATATAATTGATGCCAGATTATTCTGTAGCATTGCTAATGTGAATAAAATCAGACTAAGTAACTACAAAACCCTTTGCTTTTTGAGTTGTCTGCTTTTATCGTCTCTCTTCAATTCTACCCATTACTAATAACGCTTTCTTCTAACTTTATTTTCGTTTTGTGACGCTACCATTGCTTCCGTGGAAACTATTCCCAAGGCTGAACAATAAAAATATTTGCTAAATTTATTTGTGCATAGTGAATTGTTTTGTTCTCCCGGAAAACCTATTTCAACTTTATTTTAAACAAAAAGAACACAGATTATTTGCTCGCTGCTTCAGCAGGAGAGCTATTTAAGATATCGTTGTCCGTTTGTCTGTCTGTCCGCCTGTCTGTAAACGTTATTTTTAAACCAGGCTAAATGCTCTCAAAATTAGGTTAAATATGCTCTAAACCAGGCAAAATGAGCTTTTAAGAAGCCCAGGTGGGCTTTTAAGAAGTCCAGGTGGGCTTTTAAGAAGCCCAGGGGGGCTTAATTCAGCCAGAATTGGCTATTATTAGCTCGCTGCTTCAGCAGAAGAGCAAGAAGTGCAAATTTGAGTGCATCAAAATGTTACCATTTTGTAGCATCAGATTCCACAAAACTCGAGTGTTATTTCCTGAGCAGTTTTTAGACCCAATAACTTCTTCAAAATTTTCATTTAACCCTAAGCAAATTTCCGTTTCCTGGTGAAACAAAATAAACTCATTGGTTTGGTTCTGATTTTGTGGTGTGGTTATATTCCAGGTCAAATTTGAATTCAAAGAGCACTCTTCAAACTTTGCAATCCAAGTGTCATTTGAGTTAAAAGATAGAGCTAAGCACGTTCGCCGTACTTCATTTTCTGAATCCCAGTTTTACTTCATGAGCAGGACTCCATTATTGCCATTCTGTCTTAATCAGATAACGTCCACGTGTTTTCTTCTTGGTATAGAGCACTTAACTGAAATCACATTTCCGGACATTACGTCATCCTTACCTTTGTACTCGCTTAATGTTTACATTTGGGAAGACGTAATAATACGTTTATCGAGTACATTTTCTAACGCGGGAAAACGGAAAATTCAGTTCTCGCAATCTGGTTTACTCAGTGGTAAAGCGTATTATTACGTCTGGTCAAAAACGTTTTGAAGGCGGAAAAACGTGTTTTTCCGTAGCCCCTAATCGATCAGCTGAGCGGTGAAACGGCTTTATCCGTTACGTGCCCCAGGCAGAACGTATTATTACGTTTGTTTCCCTTTTGTACATACAAACAATTCCCACGTCAAGTTCTGAAGCATGCTTCTGAAATTCCCATTCCAGCTGATAATTGCTCTAAAAGAATTCCCACTCTGACTGCTTAGCTTCCCTACTTAAATTACCATGTGGGCTTTCATAACAAATTAATTTTAACGCCACTTTAACACAAAATATCAGTTTTTAATTGCCATCCGAAAAGGTTAAGTATTTATCAGACGCAGTGTTCTTTAGGACAATCCCAGGTGGCATGCAGATATCGCATGTTCAAGAAAAGCCTTTCATCTGTTCGATTTGTAAAAAGGAATTTAACAGAAAAGCAAACTTAAGTACCCATATAAGAGGTAAACACAAAAATAGTTAAAACGTCATTGTGCCGCGGCATGTGTAACAAAAGTTTTATAACCAACATTTATATATGGAAGCGCCTAAAAATTTACTTCACAAGATATCTACATATGTAACATCTTAATGATTAGCAATCTAAAAATCATTTTTGCACTCACGTGAGAAATTATTTAGATTCTGCGACTGAAAAAAGTTAGTTTTCCTGACCAGGTAGAATTTGTAATTCCAAAAGTATAGTTCATTCTGAAAGCCTTAACCCCAAGCCATAATCTTTTATACGGTTATACTGAAAAGTGTTTAGTGAAAACGCTTTTGCTTTTTCTATACAACATGGTAAAATTCACTCAAAGTGCCAAACTGCAAAAACGTAAAAGCATGCCTAAAAAAGTACTTGCTTACGCAGTAACCATTGTCGTTTTTACAATTTTAAAAATTACGTAGCAACTGAATGTATGCTGGTTATGTTTATGTAATGTAAATAATCCTTGAGAATTGGCATGTTCCCCATTCATGATTTGAAAAAGGCCAACCTCTTAAATATTGTGCAAAAACAACCTCTGCTATTTTGTCAAGAGTTTGTATATGTATATTTGCTCTAGAAACAATCTCTTCACTTCACTTCATCACTTCCGCTATTTCTAGAAAGTGATTTTTACATCCATCTTGGCTGCAATACCTTCAAGACAATCTCCTCCATCTGTTGCCAATTCCATGCTCATTTCTATCCTTTGGAATTTGAGTTCTAGATTCGAATAGCTCGTAAGGTCGTCCGTAAAAGCCATTGACAGGAGTTGTAGTGGTGGTGCGGGTAACAGAGTTTCCTAAATGGTGTGGTTTAAATGGAAAGGCATAAAGAACATATTAACAGAGATGTAAAATATACATATTTACTACTTAATTAGGTAATTCCTTCTTTATTTCGAAAAAAAGCCGTGTTGCCACTAAACTTTAGACTACTTTACCTTCGCCCTTTACCACCAAATTCATATTTGCTTAGTATGTATTAAAATACTTCGTACAATTAAAATTCAAACCTGCATAGGTCTCCAGAGTCAGAAACTCAATAGTAATTGAATTGAACAATCTGCATTAGTAGAAATTCGCCAATTCACATATTTTAACCAAAGTAGCGTCTAATAAACACAAAGTCTTATACGCAGTATGTTTACATCATGGTCCTCCTCAAACACAACTTGTCCTTCTAATTTTCTTTTATCACAGAGCACATTTAAAAAAATTAAACTCCAACATTGTAATTTTGTTTAAAAAATAACACATCAACCTATCAAACTCATCACAAAGCAATATTTGCTTCTTCTTAAACAGATGCAGAAGTAGCAAAAACTAGTGCTTTTTATTAGATCAATATATATATCAATACACTTTTATTATTATTTTCGAAATACTCTTTTAAACTCCTTCCAATGGTTAATCTTTTAACTTAACAAAAAATCTGTCTTATCGTTTCACATAATTTTTCAGCTTGTTAGGGTTAGGATTACATTTTAACTAAACAATTCAGAGATCTTTGCGCCAATGTTATACAAGCAGTGATAGTACTTTTATAAGCTGACACAATCAAACTTGAGTTTCATATATTTTTATATAAACCTGAGAGACAAAACCAGATTAGTAGTGTGTTTTAATTGTCAGTTAAATGACACGTTGCTACTTTTCAAATCAAATAAAATATCTACATTTTAGGTAGAGATAAGTATTGTATGTTTTGCGTATTGTTTACATATATGCTTATTTTCAGTTTATGTGTATTTTGCAGATAAAATGCTACATAATGTTGCACAAATGTGTAGTGGTACTTAACTTTTTCTACCCTTACGTCCCCGACACAGCAATCGAACACTAATCATACAAAGATAACCATCTCGCTGTACCATCCGAAATAATATTTTCCCAATTTCAATTACAAATACAAATCCACTAAGAAACAGTCCAAGTACGATTAAGAGGAACGGAATAAAATATTTCCTTTCTAACTGAGCGCTTCTGGTACTTTACGATACCATGTATTTAAATCCGGTTCATCCATATTCACCTTTGTAATCCAGCTTGAGATCCCAGACTCCTTCAATTTTTGGATTTTCATTGATATTTTGGGAGTACCATGCCCCACCCACTCTATCTCAATATCTGTTTGTCGAAACGCTTCCTCTCCAACTGAAATAAAACGTAATCCACGACGTCTATCATACCTGCTATAGCGTCGGCTTAGCAAGTCTGGTAAAATCAGTGCCGTTCTATTGCACATCCAAAGGGAATCCAGCAGCATTTGCATTTCTCGTTGTTTGTACATTTCCGTTGCTATGTAAACCATATTAGTGCTTCCATGCATTTGGGTCTGCAGTAGTGGTTGCAAGGATGCAACCACTTGTTTATAAATATCCAGAGCACGCGGATGCAACCTCGCGACCATTCTTAGCATGCTCCCATCTTGCTCAATTATGTGCGCACCAACTTCAGAAAAAATGGATACTTCGAATTCAGAATTCGTAGCCATGTGTTGCTCTCTTAATTCACCTTCTTGTTCGTCGTCCATAAACCGTCTTAATTGTTCTGCTCTAGTGTATATGTTGAAGTTATCCTGAAGTAATTCGTCCAACCATGTGTAAGGTATTGCTTGGCGTGCGCCTCCAAATCCGAATCGAATGATGTAACTTCTGTAAACGTGAAACAGTACTATCCAACTCAATAAAATGAGCGATACAAATACTCGAAACTGCTGAGCTGGTCTTGATTTTCGTGCAAAAGGAATTCCATGACTGAGATTTACTTGTATCATGGTCACCAGTTGACCAATTGGATCTGCTTTAATTGCTTTCTTTACAGCTGTGTTAAAGTTGTAGCGTTTTATTTCAGTTAGCATTGCTGAAGTTGCCACTATTCCAATCAGAATACAAATCCAGACCGGTGGACTGTAGATCATAAGAAGCTTATTGAATTCCAAAGAAGTGATTCCTCTTGTGCCACATGCTACAAAACGTAGTTTGCCCAATGGATTGTTTATTGAAAGGTCAGGTTGCGCATTGCCCGATTTTTACGTAGATATGATTGCTGGATGTGCAAACCAAACAGAATTCTGATCAACAAGATTTGTTTTTCCTTGATCACAAATAGTGTCGACGTCAACGAAGTAAGAAGAGTTGCCAACAATTTCCAATATTAGCAATGATACTCCATGAAAAAAGTTTTTTTCTGGGCTTGCATATATTCCACGTTGCGCTTTTCTTTCATTTAAATTTTTGCATTGCAGCATCTCTCCAGATACTTCAGGAAGTTGATGTTGACTCCAGATACTGATGCCAAACTTTCACTTTCCCAAAATCCCATCCACGACGTTGGTCCAATCGACAAGTGCGACCAAGCCTGAACGTCAAAGTGACTTAGGCTTTTGCAATTTATTTGAGTGGTTGTTATTCCGCCGCTACCCAGTTGCCACGGTTGAACAAGGAACAATTTAACTCTTCCAGTTTGCTGAGAGAGAGAGTTCCAGATATAGAAACATGTCGTACATTTTCTTAGGTCGATTTTCAAAATCGTTTGATTCATCAGATAGCATCCAGTTTGTAAGAGATCGAATGTCAAATCTGTTTGAAACGAGCAGCTTTATAGACGGCAGCGAGTTCAGAGGTGGTCCGCCAGCCCATGGTATTCCGCTGTCAGATTTAAAATTCCCAATACTTTGGAATTTGATGTAATATGAGTATATGTATTTTGGAAAGTCCAGATAAATACTGGCTTCGCCAGACCATGGTTTTGTTGAAGCGGACATTGATTGGTCGTGGTCGTAAAGCAAGCAGAATTCTGTTTCAGCAAAATACCGATTTTCAGGTTGGTACTCTTTTTTTGGTAGAAATTTGGTGGATGGACAAACAATATCATTATACTTGCAATTTTCTTTACAAGCTGTCAAACTGCTAGGAATCCAAACAAGAGATAGCTGGGAATATCTCTTTTTCTTCACAGTTAAGAACCTTGGATTCCGAATAACAACTGGAAACTTAGTCTCTTTGATATCAGCATTTAGAAAATTTGTTACGGTAGCAAATCTGTTTTGCAGATCAAGTGTATCAAAAAAGTTATCAGCAAATCTTTCATTCCCAAAGTAAGAGTTAGAATATTCTTGAATTTTTGAACGGCAAAAGCTTTGCAGTTCAGGAGTTTGACAAACGTTTTCATAGTATGTTTCGGATTATAGTAGTGCTACACTAAATTTCAAAATTACTGCAATTATCGGTATGTTTGCAATCTTTTTAACTTAAAACAGTAATATAAATTAAACATAAATTTTTAAAAGATTGTTTCAAATTCGATAAGTCCTGATGTTATGTTTATCAACGGCAGTTCTGCATAGTAGCAGTTAGTACATTATGACTAAAATACATGGTAAATATTCAAACCCACCTATTGATTTTTCTGTACGTGCGTCATTTCCGAAGTGAAAATTTGGCTAGCTGTTTATGGACTACGGACACGCGATCGTGCCACATGAAAGTAATTAAAAATTCGCCTTTTATTTTAGCAGGCCAAAGTCTATTAAAGTATGTAGGAATAAAAAGAAATCTATTAAAATGTCACGCAAGACCTTGTAAATTTGGGGCATGGATAAGTCCATTATTTGCATGATTTATAATAATGCGGGAAGATAAAGCCGGTAAGTTTCCATCGCAAATAAGGAAAAATTTGTACCATTAAGAACAGCCTTAGGAAACTAACCCTCAAAACAATTATATTGAAACTCCGACCTGCACTGCATGATATCCACCAATTCATCAGGTTTCGCAAAAATGACGTTTAACCAACACAATTTTTATGAATTTTTTATGTATCATAAAAATCTATTTAATAAAATAACATTACTCTACTCGACTTTTTTGTATACAATTATCGCAAAGCCATACTTTCTAAACACTAAACTCCTTTCATCACTCCAACATTGTTCTAAAATCATAACAAAAATCCCCAAACAATACTACGTTCATAATTTCTCTAAAGCCACTATTAAACCATTTAATTGTTTAAAAAACCAAAACAATTCTTCTGAAATACTAAAACACTTTTTCTTAATCCAAAGGAACATTACAATTTTGCAATCAAAAAAGATTGCAGACTTCGTTCTCATTTAGTTCTTTCTGTATTAATGCATGCTATTGTTAACGAAGTTCCGAAACTTTTAAGACAAAAGTTCACATTCTTAATTTTAAAATTGTTTGTTATGAACATATGCTTAATAAATACAAAGGCAGTAGTTGCAACAGTTTTCAATAACCAACTTGATTTTAGAAAACTTTGAGGAAATTTGCAACCTTATACTGTTGGAAATACGTGAATTTAAAAGTAAATTGCTCTAAGGTTAAATATGTATGTATCTGTCAGACATTATCGAAAATCCCATATATTATCTAGTAGAAGTTTTTTACCGTTAGAGTTTCCTTTGTGGACGTCAAATCAAAATTACTGTCGTTTCTGCTTTATTTTTGAATAAATGCACGTGATTGAATACAAAGATTAGTACTTTTGAGTGCACATGTCCTCTTGTGTGAACGGAAGTTGACTACATTTTCTTCACTGTTTGCTTTGACTAATGTATGACAATTTTTATTGATTAGCTAATTTCATACATGACAAACCTTGAGGTTAGTACGTAAACATTATAAATAGCAAACTTCGTAGGTAGTACAGGTCGTAGGTAGCAAATTTTGAGTAGCAAATTTCAAGTAAGATACTCCGTGCTTCTGTTAGATTTTACAAAGAAGTCAGTGATCAGACAATCGGTATGCGAAAAGCTTGAAAACTTAATGGTTTTTTAAAGAAAGCAAGTCACTGTCAAAAGGCTTCAAACCGAAAAGTTACTTCAGAATGCGCAGATTATGAATGTAACGTTGTTGATTTCTTCCACCAACCGACGACTTTGGTTTGCTTTTCTAGTCGGTTTCGTTTTTGGTTACGAACCGCGAGAGACTTAAACCCTAAGAATATAATATTCAATCCTGTATTTTTCTTTGTTCATTATAATGTTTAACTAACAAGTCATAAAAAGTTCAAACACACATTTTTCATTAGTTTAATTTTAAGTTTAATGTTAATGATTCTAATTACATAAATTAACTAGTGTGTTTTGTTGTTTCTTATTTTGCTATTTATGTTTTATATGCTCCACACAAGTTTACAACAGCACGACAAATCTCTGTAGCAGGGAAATATTAAAGTTTCATAACATATCATGCTAACTAGAAGGTAAATAATTAACAGCTTGACCATATGTATGCAAGTATGTAAATTACAAGTAAAGGGTGTACGATAATTATTGCAACAAATTTCATGGCACCCTATAAAATTACCAGTACGTTTTAGGGATCTATTGTTACCAGTATTAGATAGGCGTATGTTTGGGGAAATAGAGAAAAAATAATCATGGTCACACCTCCTTATATTCTTACGTAGCAACACTTACAGTAACGTGACACCATCCATGGTTTTTCACGGGACTAAATTTTTTGAACACCTGTACTATAAATTTGTCATTCCTGCAATAAATAGTCATTATAATACAAAACCGTTTACTACGTTAGAAAGACAATTCTTTTCTCTACGAAATGCGCTAAACGACTAAACAATACATTCATATAAGTTTCCTTCATAAGATGAAAAACGAAGAGTACATGCTTTTCATCACTACACCGAAGGACGTTTCTTTTATGTCGAAGGTTTAGTATGTAGTGCTAGTAAAAAGCATGCACTTTACTTATTTCGGAAGCTCAAAAAATAGGCTTCAAATCTAATATGTAAATGTATAAATCGGGACTAAACACAAAAAATTACAGCCACCCAAATTCCATGCACTTGTTTCGCGACAAAAATTACTTCGAAACGGTAATTTCAAAAAACAGGCTAAAATTGTATTGAATGGAATTTTTAAGGCCGTTGTCAGAATTTATTGATTAATAGCTTATCTAAACGCCTACACTTTGGCGGGTATTTAAAAGCCTGATCGGTTCAACAAATATAGTATAGGTTGATTTTATACGCATATTTGTAAAGTGATGGTTTAAAAAACCTGGAATTTGTATAACAGTAATTGTCTTAACATAATATATGCAGCAAGCTGCAGTTATACCAAATACTATTGAGTTATTTTTTTCTTAAATCTACAGTGTCTAACCTATTTGGGGATACTCTTGTCTGATCTATAAGTTGTATTGTTTGGATTCTGGAAGTAATTAAAATTTGTTGCAATAATTATCGTACACCCTTTAGTTATTAAACAATTTTAAACATAGCTTATAAATCTTATCCTTATTCTGGATTTAATCGATAAACTATAGCCATGCTTACGTTTTGGTATCTTTGTTGTGCTTTTGATCTTATTTTACTAACGTTATGCTTTCAAAAATCCTTCAAACACGCTAAATACAAGCAAAGTGATAATTTATAGGTTATGTGGTTCAACACAACTGCAAAGTAAGGTGTTTCAAACATATGACTAACTGCCTTAACACTTGCAAGTTTCCTCCTTGTTCTGCTCAAAACTTACCAGGAACAACGTCAAGCATGCAACCAGAACCTATTGTCACACAAAAAATTTATTAGAAAGAAAAAAATGCACTTCTAAAAAAGTATATTCATTTTATTGATTCATACCTGTGCAGAAAATGTGTAAGTGACGTTATACAAACCAGTTAGGCCAATTCCCACCGGAGCATTGTCAAGGTCTTTTAGCATGTTCTTGAATGCAACCTGGTCCTCATAGTAAAACTGCTTATATTGTTTCTTTTCCAGCAATTGAGACTTGAAGCATTCCATCTAATCTCAGAATTATCAAAAGAGTTTTTAGTTAACAGCGGTAACTTAACACATTGGTTTGTAGATATTTGCAAATGCGTTGAAACTTTTTACCTTTCTATATGTTTCTCCCGAAAGAACTAGAAAAACTACTAAAGCAACAACATATACACACAATGCAATCTGCTCATTGACGTCTTTAGAACTTACCCAACGGTTCATTTTCAACACAAGTTGGGTCAATTCATCTAGTATCCAAAACAGTGCCGGTAGTGACCAAGTGACATTTAGTGAGTTGCTGTAGGATTTCAGTTCCAGATATTTTTCTTCGATATCTTTCAGCGAAATAGCCGAACTGGCTTGTTCAACAGACAATAGTTGCGCAATGCATGCTTCAAAGTTTTTTACCCCAAGCCAAAAGAGCACTGGAACCATGCTTGATAAAAACACATACGCAGACCAATAGCCTAAATACCAGCAAATCTCACCTACCAATTCGAACAAACCTAGTAACACGTTTCCAGCTGAATAATTTTCAAATTCCGGTGTCATGAAATACCTGTTTAGAGCCTTCTGTACATATAAGTGGAAAGCAGTATTAGGGCTCCGCAACTTATAACCATCTGAAAAGGGTCTAGATAGTACACACATAAAAAAGGTGCAAAAGAACAAACAATAAACGTAAACTTTTGCACGCCTAACAATACGTTCTTGTATGTTTGTAAGCGGGATTATCTCTCGGTTTATAAGATTATTCAAGTTTTGCCGTTGTGCAAGTATGGTAAATAAATACGACAAGTACACCAGGTTATTACATATAGTGCTTAAGAAGGTGAAGTACGAACGTGCAGTAAGTGATGATTTGCTGCTATACACACCAGTCAACTGAACAACTCCATCTGTAATATTTCTCCACCAAACTAGCGTCCACACAAGACTTACAGTTATCTGAAAAAATCAAAAATATTATAAAAGAAATAAATCTGATATCCGATATAAATTCCTCAAATAAATCTCAAATATACAATATTTACCTTTTGAAATTTGTTGGTTTGGAATTTCCATTGACATGATTCTCTACTATAGACAAATCTAAAGGGAATGACGCACAAGTAGTAGCCCAGACAGAAATAGTTTTTCAACAACAAGGCCAAAGTTTTTTCTTTTGCAGTTTCTATTGAGAATATTTCCTTCGCAGTTTTCGGTTGTGTTTTTTGAAATACATTTTCGTGGTTAATAGTAGACATGCTCATTATTATTGAGAAAACGATTTAAAACAGCAACACGAAGAATGATAATAATGTTTTAAAAGCCTGCCAACATGGGTTAGTATAAAAGCTTTCTAATTTCATATATGGTCGAATCCAATTAATAAATGTTTTTTAACTTACGATATTATCTGGACTACTATTTTTGTCTATAGAATGTTGCCTATACGTCGGGCTATATTAGCACAAATGGGCTTTTCTCTTGCTCTGAACATTTTAAGACGACCAAAAAGCGTATTAGTTCTGAGAGAATTAGGTTTTACAATTTCTCTTAATACACGAGCAACCTACATATGCGTGCTATCAATATCCGTTTTATATTCTAATTTTAATTTACCTGAAATATTTTAAGTGACAAGTATAAGACTTAATCAGGTTAAAGCTTAAAACCTACATACAAAATAAAAAATCAATAACGAAGTATATGAAATATTCTGTTTACTATAAATACTTGTTTCCCACTAATCACTATTCGGACCGTCATAACTTATCACCAAACATTTTCAGTGTTAATGCTAATTCCCGTTAGTGCGTTTGCAGCACACGTGCCACTTGGATTTCTAATGTGGCTATATTTAGAGTATAAGCCAGTGCTCAAAATTGATTCAAACGTTACGTTGTTTAAGTAACCATCAATAACAAAATATTTGAATACATATTATTCTTTCATAATATTCTAAAAAGCCTTGCATAGTTTAAAACAATTTGTCTGTTTCTAAAGAAACTTAATTCCTACTCAAGATTTAAAATGAGAAAAGAAGACATAATCGTGTTGTTTCCATTGATTTTGGGCACGTATTTTCCCGTCTATGGGATTACCCAAGGGGACTCAAAACCAACGAATCTACCATGGAAGCAGTTAAATATCTTCACCAGCATTTCCACATAACCCATTAAGTCTGCCTATATCACCATGAGTCACTACAGCATTTTGCTACCTTCTGAATTCCCAGCCAAAGGGGCAGTGAATTAGCACATTGAAAAGCTTAATATTTTCTGTATCTTATTTGTTTTTATGTAAAATCTGAGTTCAGGCTTTATGCTCAAAAAAACACAAAAACAGAAACTTGCTTTTACAAAGTATTAGAATAGTTTTGATTTGGAGGGTTTTAATGAGTTACAAATGGTTTGAAAGTGTTACAGGTAATACAAGTTGATAGCACTATATATAGCACAGCAGCATATAAATAGCACTTGGTAGATTTTTACAAGCTTATTTTGTTGAAAAATTACAAAATTGTTTAAGAGAAATTAAGGAAATTTAGCTCCCCCTTATCAAACCACGTAAGGGTAATAACTATAAATTTACACTGCCAGAGCTGTATGTGTTCAGTGCAATATAATACATTTAATTTATTTAATCCTACTGGGTTTACTATCTAAACATCTTCAGGTATAAATACTGTCGCGGCAACTGCTATTATTGGAATTATTTTTATAGATGCTAACTTCTGAGTACAGACAACGTTTGACTAGGTAAATTGAATTGAACGTTTAAAATAACTAGATATTTTTTATATTTGCCACATTTAGTCCACGCTTAAAATTATGGCTAGGAAACTAGGTTTTTGTAAAATTTATATGTTTAATCCTTTCACAATGAAATTATTCTGACTACATTAGTGGTACAACTGAACAATGGCGGATGTCCAAGAATCTATGCTAGTTAAGTTGTCCATCAAATGCAAGTACCACGTTTCTGACGTTTAAATATTTCAAATGCTATTTTTTTAAAAATGAAAGTCCTGAAATTTCTTTTCAAGCTTTTCAATCCATCTCTCAATCTGGAGGAGATGCAAAGGTAGTGGAGGGCTGATGAAAAATTAAGAGACCAGTGCAGTGAGGTGGCAAAGGCTGGCAAAATGCCACAGATGAGGTTGGATAAGATGGCCAGGGGAATGAGTGACCGGAAGAATGAACTAGATAACAGGGAGAAAACGATAATTGGGATCCTACTAAAGGACCTGAACCAGTTGGAAGCGGTGGAGTTGAGTTGGAGGTGACAAAGGCTGTAGGATTGTCGGTTAAGAAAACAAAAAAGGAATTGACGGGCAAGGAGAAGGGACTCGAGGTAGGAGATACAAGAATTGCGCTGCAAGCAAAAGGATTGGAGGAGAAAGTGTAAGAACTAAGGATAGGTGATCCGAAAGGGTATGGAGCGGGTTTCTGGGCGGAGAATCTTGGAATGCAGAGAACTTCCAAGGCAACTGGATCGGGGACAAAAGGACCAGGTTGGATTCAGGAACAGAAACGGGGTTCGAAAAAGAATAATTTTGAAGGAGGGAAGGTTGAGGAGGAATAGTCCGGATGAGGTGGAGGGACAAGGGGTGAGCAGGCATGAATCTTGGAGAGACCGTTTAGGAGTGTTACCTCTAGAAGAAATAGGCAGAGGGAAAGGGGCAGTTCAGAAATATTGCTGCATGATAAGGGTGACAAGAGAACGACACTGAGAAGGGCAAAGGTCCTTGTGTGGAGGAGGAGGAACCGAGAATTGGGAGAAGCCTTGCCTATTAATACCTTCTCACCTGCGGGATTGGAGTAAGGAGAGGAGATATTTGGGTTTGTTGAGTGTATGAAAAGAGGTGGAATTAGTGAAAGCGCGAGAACACTATCCCATAAATTGTTTCTCGATCTGGTGATAATTATCTGTCAAATTAAGATTCAGTGGGTGGACTATTAGCGGCCAAAACCGCAAAGTAAATGGTTCTGCTTATGACCTGTAGCATGAATTTCTGCAATTGAAATTGATTATCATCTTTAATTAGTCATTTTTTAAATGATTCGGGGTTCAGTATTTGCTTTTCTAGTAATTTTTCAAAACGCACCTCATTTCTGTAAAGTTCCATATAGATAATCTTTCTAATAGCTTTGTGTGTAACCATTTGTGCGTAATATCGCAAAAGTACAGAAACTTTTTTTTAAAGAATAGTATTCTCAAACCAAAACATCAAAAACCTGTATTTATGTAGGTTTACTAAAAAAAAATTAGTAAATGAAAAAAAATCATCGAGAAACAAACTGTTGAATGAAAATTTTAAGGCGGAAAATTTCACGAAATTGGCAAATAAAATCAGAAAAAAATTGTGTAGGGAAAAAATTGTCCTGGGAAATTAAGTCAGCAACCCATTCCAATAACTTGTTTTTTTTAAATTGACATGATTTAGCAGCAGATTGAAAGTATTTCTAATCATTCGTAAAAGCCAGCCTTGGTCAGCTCTTAATTACTAGCGTTTTACAACACTACGACAACATTATAGTAGTGTGGTTAAACTTTGCATCAAATTTGTATGACTTTGTGGTCATTTGCTAGAATTAATTTGATTTTGGACATATTCATCCACCCAGATAGGCGGCTGGAACAGGTCGCCAAGAAAGGATCTGATTTGATCTGGATGGATTTACCAAAGATTGAACATCAGTCAGTAATAATGACAGTTCAAGTGGCAACGGAGTATTAAAGATAACCATGTTTTTACATGTGATATATCATCAGTAATCTAGTAACTTCTTTGTAGTACGCAATAGGTTCCAAAGTCTGTAACAAACCTGTGAAAAGACAAAATTACTTGCACTTGCACCATTCTTATAAGTTCTCATCAGTTTTTCATGGTTTGGCTATTAAGATTTCTTTTATTGTATTTTCTGATAGTTTACTCAAACCGCGAATATGAGTTCGGTCAATCTGTACCATTCAAATAACACCACCCTAAACCTAATTCATTACCGACTTTGAACTTAATTGAAAACTGATACGATAATTCAATGTTTAAGAGGCAATCAAAAATAGTTCAAAACTAGAACAAAGCAAAACAAAATTTGAAAAGTGATGATCAACGACTAAATTAACCTTAGTTTGTGCAGTTTATTTGATGGATGCAAGGCAACACAAATTGTCTTGCATGTTGATGAATTTATTCCACCGCCGTACCGGACCAAAAGTTCAGTACAGTTTAATCGTACAGTTTGAAAGCAGTAAAAATATACAGTAGTCGAGCTTAAAATCTAGTTAATTTGGTAAGAGTTTTGTAAGCGTATTGCCTATGGTGAGAACTTAGCTAAATAGTCGGTGCACCGACCACTTAGCCAAGTCCAGCTGAATAGTGTGTGGACCTTGCACATTGCTTATCTTTAAATGCTTCAAGGATTTTTGACAGTACTTCCGACTTTCGATAAGCCCGTCATTTTCTGATATTTTTGCTTCTTCAGTGCATGTCTCTGCCAAACACCACAAAAATGTTGCCTAATTCACCTACAAATTTGTTGGCAATTAGACTATATCGACAGGATAATAGGTTGGTTTAAAATGCAATTTGTTGACTTGCTTGTTAGCTGTTAACTAAACAAAAATAAATAAAACTATGCAGTTTAATTTTTTATTTTGTGCGTATTTTTACAATAATTTGTGTAGTTTTTACATTTTAATGTCTAGTAGAGTTAATTACAGACTAGTGACTTACACTTATTGGGCCATTTAGATTGCCATATACTTATAAGTGATATTTTTATTAGCATGACATTAGTACATAATTTATTGGTAAGTAACTGTAAACAGGTAAATGTGATTCAAAAGAGTCAAGTCAAGAGGCCAGTATTGATACACTTACCAGGACATCCTACGGTTTGACTGACATTGGGATGTCGAGCTAGGGTTAGATTCGACGGAAAAGTCACCAATTTGGGAATTTGCTTGATGACTAGGGGACGGACGGACATGAAGTTCTAGTGGATGTGGTATTATTCTATTTTTTCTGGCACGCCTAAGTCTTCCAACATGACAATTAAACGGTTGCTCAACCATAAAGAAACCAATTGTTGCTACTACAAATCCAACAATTGGTATCAAGAAAACCACCAGCGAATGATTGTTCCTCTCATTTTGAAAACTTGTATTTACAAATGGTAATCTAATTCTCCTAGCAGCATCCGTAAAGTACTTATTCCACCATTGCAAGATGCCTGTTTGAGGAAATCGAATGATTCTGTTGTACTGATGTACTGGTACAAGACCACCTAAACTAAAACCTATTTGGTATTCCAGAATCATTTCTTTTAAAAAATAAGCTGGCTTTTTGGCGTTCAACAAAGTCTGATGTAATACATGGGCTAAACCCTCAGTAACAAATACAGCCGACTTGTCACACTTCCACATATGAGGGTAAATCAACTTTTCCATTTTTTCCACAATGTCCTCTTTTCTTTTTACAAACATCCAATTAGGAAATAATTTTGAATGGTTCCAGGAGCGTTGAAGGTGATCCGGCACGATGATGGTATTATCCACGCTCTTCATGCTCCATTTAGTCATACGATACATAAAATCCCGAAATTCCGAGGTAACAGGAAAAGCTTCATGGTTATTTTGCTGAACATACTCATCATAAAGTGGTATGAGATCGGTAATGTAGTCCAGCATTGAATTTTTTTCTCTTTTTGTTACAACAGGAATTGAATAAGCGCTAGCATTAAGTTGAACAACTTTGTCAAATGTATCCACGGGTACAAGTGCAGGCGGAGCGGTAAGCCTCGTAATATTGTCTCCTTTGAATACATTACTTAGACTGAGGAACATGAAGGGGATAATCATAAGCACTTGCAACAAATGAGGCAATCCCACGTACAATCGATTATCAAATATGTCTCTACTACTTTGTTCCAATAATGCTGCCCATAGTTCAAACATAAATTTGTAAGTAGAGTGGCGCTTAATCCTCTTCAAAGTTGCGTTTTCAACCATGAATAGAATACTTGAAGCATTTTTAATGTAGAACGAAAGAGCGACGGTAGTAACTATAGTTGCAATCCACGTGTATAGGTCCAGGCCACTTAAAAGTTCTAGCAAATTACTCATCTTGGATTTTTCAAGATTTACACAATTTATCAAGCGCAGACTCTTTCGACTTAAACTAAATCCAGAATGCTGAAAGGCACCCAGATAATTTTCGGTTTTTGCTTTTAAAAAAATAGTCGGCTCTCTTCTACATATATCAAAGGTGTTGTATTTAGCATGTCTATTTTTGTATAGACGTGGGTCAGTACGTACGTAAGTTATGTTCATAAGAACTACATTCAAAATGTAATGCTCAAGTGACATGGCTATGGTTTCAAGATTTTTCAATGAAATATTACGTGTCACACTCAAAAGATCTTTTGAGCTTTTTAGTCTATTGACAAGCAGACCTTTAAAGTCGCCATACGAAAGTGGTAAAGCGAATTTAGACGAGCTAATAGATGTTTCTAGAATCTCCAAAATATTTGGTAAATTTACAAAATCGGGTTTGAGATCAAGAGTTTTGAAATAAGTACATGGCACACAGAATTGACAATATGTTGCTACTTCTTTGATGCGGTACACATTGTAAAAGGATGGAATGGTGGAGTTGGAGCCTAATGTAAGTATGAAATTATTAATATATGCGCGTCGAGTTTCCTCCCCAAAATATTCAATTGCCAATAACGCATCGAGTAGTGACCTACAAGAAATTTGATATACATTGCTGTTCTTGAGCAAATCTATTTCATACAAAATTACTTCATATATTGGTACGGTGTTTACATATGATTTCATCCTATGGTTAGGAAACCTATTGCTGTAAATGTAGTGAGTAACTATTTGCGTTGGGGACCACCAAAAATCAACTTTTTAAACTTTAACTACCTACGAATAGTAGGTCTCAAGGAAAGGGTCCATGTCAAGTTTCAGCCCTCCAAACCAAGTATGACGTCAGTAATGACGAAAACATGTTTTGGTCGGTTTCACCGTAAACAATTTCAAATTTCACAAAACTGAAAAGCTTTTGGAATGTGATTTTTTCTGTGAAGTTGAGTGGATGTATGAGTCAAACATTAATGCATATATGGCTACCTATTGCATCTGCAGTTTTTTACAAAAAAATTTTTACTCAAATTTTAATGATGGTTTTAGAGATTTTTCTTACTTCTAACCGCGTCCATTTTTGGTTGTATTTTAAAAGGTCACAAATTTATAATGTCCACCTACAACGGTGTCTTGTTGATACACTGCAGCAAACTGCTTGTAAAAATTCGCTTTCAATAACGAGATATCGGTAAAAGTTGAACATACAGGTTTGAGTTTTGAGGATATGCTTGGATTGCACTACCCGTTGCTCGGCCCACAATCAACCAATCAATCCAACAATATGTGAAAAATATGCGGCATAAATGGCACATTCTCTGACATTAACTGCAGCTTGATTGTTTGAAAGCTGTAGCTTTAGCGGGCACTTATGCTGAGCACCACCAAATTTAAAAAAAAGTGACAAATTTTACAAAATTTGCGATATCTTTTTTCGAGATCATAATTTTAAAAATCTGAGGATATAGAATTGAGCTTAATGCATTGTGATTATTTTGAAACCTGAGTTGTTAATATCCGACCACGCAGACGTCAGGACGGTCTCTCTACTTTTGGCAATCTATGAAAATTTCTGGTGAAATGCTTGTTGTCATGAAAACTCTGACCTTCACCAAATGCAGCCAAAACATATTATATGTACATCCCTGTTGAAATCAACCAAAGTGTGTTACTTTCGTGCCATTTTAGTGGCAATTTGACCAAAAATTTTGAGTTTGCAAAATTGGTCATAATCAAATTTTCTATGAAGTGCCAAAAGTAGAGAGACCGTACTCACGTCTGCGTGGTCGGATATTAACAACTCAGGTTTCAAAATAATCACAATGCATTAAGCTCAATTCTATATCCTCAGATTTTTAAAATTATGATCTCGAAAAAAGATATCGCAAATTTTGTAAAATTTGTCACTTTTTTTAAATTTGGTGGTGCTCAGCATAAGTGCCCGCTAACGCCGCTGGAAAAAACTCGGTATCCTGGTATCTAGGATACCGGGAAATTTCGATTCGAAGGAAAGGGAAGGGAAGGAAAAGGAAACGAAAGGAAAGGGAAGTAAAAGGAAAGCAAAGGAAAAGGAAAGCGAAGGAAAAGCAAAGGGATGAAAAAAAGGTAAGGAAGAGAATTGGGAAGAAAAAGAATGGAAGGAAACGGCATTGAAACTGGAATGGGAAGTAACATAAAAAATTTGGACGGAAATGTTCAAAAATTTCCCGACACTTCATAAGATTTCCCGATTTTGTAAGATATTTTTGAATAACTAAATTAATAATTTTACGATTTAAAATTGGCACTGGAATGTTCTCGCTTTTGAGCAAAACTTTCTGTTTGGTACAAATATTTCCCTAACTTTGCACAAAACAGTTTTACCAGTTTTTAAACAAAAATTTCCGAGTTTCATAAAAAAAACTTCCCAGATTTATACAACACTCTTCCCAGACGTACACAAAATTTTCCCAAATTGATTCCTAGTTTCTGAAAAAAATCCTGATTTAATTTATAAAAATCCATGTTTCATTGAAAATGTTTCGATTTTCATACGAAAATTTCCCATGTTCACACAAAAATGTTCGGGTTTAATACAGTTTTCCCAGCTTCATAAAAACCTTTTCGAGTTTTATGCATGATTGATCCGTTTTATTAGAATACTTATCCAGTCTTATGCCATTTTCAAACAAAAAATTTTCCGTTGCCTTGTCGTTAATATCCATGATTTAAAATAAACGATTTAGTAAAAGAATTTCAAATGTTCTCGTTTTAAAACCAGAATTTTCCATTTCTCTACAAAGCACATTTTCCATTCTTTTTTGAAAACTTTGCAATTTTATTAATTAATATATGCTTACTGTTTTACAAAGTTGTTGCACTATTTAACAATTTCTTTTCATTGTTTTGTCACTACACAAAATTTTCCTGTAACGTGCGTCCAAAATTCTGCCAAAATGTAATAAGTCTACTCTGCCTGTTTTATAATCAGCTCATGGGAACGTGTCATGACATTATATGTCTAGCGGGAAACTTTTAAATTGTGTTCACCGGGAAATATTTTGAATACACCTGGATACCGGGAAGAAAAAGTTTTTTCCAGGGGCGTATGTTTCCAATGTTTACGGAACGGGAGTATTTGGATATAGCCTGGAGGTCAATGTCGCAGTGGTGGTCCACCCGGGAAAATTCGAGGCGGTCCATATATGATCGGTTTCTTATGGCAGTAGTGGTAGAAACTAGAAACTGATATAAGAGAAGTGGAGTAGGGACGCCTGGTCCCTATCCAAAAAGATACCAACCAACCAAGCTAAACCAGTCAATAGTCCAGTCAATGGACCTAGCAATAACTTCCCTCTGGGGTCCTACAATTGTTGATGGACAATATTAAACCAGGAGAGTAAACAATTTAATTACTGGAATCTTAGTTACCTATTCACTTTAAGGTAGAATGTGAATATTTCCATTTTTCTAGAAGAAGCAAAAATCTGCTTAAAAATTAGTACGGGGGAAATATAGAAAAACACATAACTCGACAAATTTTAATAAATTGTTCTTCAAAAATCGTTAAATTCCTTCTGTTTTAAGACAGGGAGATCCCACTGCCATATTAAATATGATAGGTGCCTTTTCATACAATTATGAAGTTAAACCATCAAGCTAGGGGTCGCAGGAGATCTACGGTAGTGATTAATTACCCCCACCTCCAAAAACAAACTGAACGTAGCTGAATCGTCACAAACATTATGCGTTTTCAGTTGTACGGCCGGAAGGTATGTATATTTTGCGTGGAATAGAGAGAACTAATCCACAACACGGTTACACAGCAAGGCAAGCAAGTATCAACCAAATATTATGCATATATATTTTATCTTACGATAATCCAATCTCTATCCACGTAAGTTGGCAACCAACGCTCCAGGAAAGATCCCTTTCTGCAGAGTACACGGTAATGACACGATAGGCAAAATATGCACGATAAAATGGACAAGTACACAGCACAGCGTAGTTTCAATTTAGCAATTAAACAATCTATTTTATTGAGCAAAAGAATCAACTCAAAATCTACAAAAAGCAATTTTACACCAGCAAAATGATGGCGAGAGAAAAAGAATAAATCTACTCACGATAAGCAAAGAGAAGTTATCTCTAAGGAACTCTCGAAGTGAATGGACAGAAAAATCTAAAACTCCCATTTCTCTCGTCACACAAATACATTCATACATAATATTTCATATTCAATTCATAAATCTCATATTTCCTATAAAGTGCATAATATATTATTTACAGGTACATACAAAAGCATGAAACGACTTGAACTTTTAAAGCAAACAAACAACTGAACTTGAAACAAATATTGGACATAAATGCTAATCGCTACTTAACTAGTAATAGAACAAAATGAAATACTGAACTGCATTGCTGCAGACAAAATGTAAATGTTAAACAAATGTTGGGAACGCCATACGTTCCTGTACTACATGGCACCGCTCAAAATGCCCCCTGGTGCTGGACTCTCCTCTCTTCTAATTAGTCCTCTTCTTCTAAATAGTCATCTTCCTCTAAATAGTCATCTTCCTCTAAATAGTCTTCTTCTTCTAAATAGTCTTCTTCTTCTAAATAGTCTTCTTCTTCTAAATAGTCTTCTTCTTCTAAATAGTCTTCTTCTTCAAAATAGTCTTCTTCTTCAAAATAGTCTTCTTCTTGTAACTAGTCCTCTTCTTGTAACTAGTCTCTTCTTGTAACTAGTCCTCTTCTTGTAACTAGTCTCTTCTTGTAACTAGTCCTCTTGAAACTTTACTGGCTGTTGCCTCCCGTCAACGTTTATTTCTTGTGACGTTTTGACCTCGGCTGCCCGAGTATTTATTTCTGCGACGAGCATGAAGCCACCACATAATCATTCCTCGACTTTCCCGAGTCATGCAAAGTGGATCATGCAAAGAGTTTATTAGTCGTGCTGCTGAGAAGCAGCTGGTTCGTCCCGGTCCTCTTGGACGAAGTGTTTAAGCTCACAAACGTGCCGAAAACAGACAAACTTGTTGTCTGCGACTTCGAGCACTTCAAATGTAAGTTCATTCTCGATCTTCCCCAACTTGTAAGGGCCAAGCCACGACTTAAGAAGTTTTTTAGACTTCTTTTTGGCTTTGTTTGACAGCTGATGGTTCTTCATGAGAACCAAGTCGCCGGTTTTAAAGTCGTGCGGCCGCCTTTTGTCATCGTAACGTCTTTTGTTGTCTTCTTGAGACTTCTTAATATTTTCTCGAACGTATTTAATGGCTTTACTGAGCTTTTCCGGAAGTAACTTCATTTCCTGGGTTAGGGTTGCCTCATCCAATTCTTCAAACTTAGAGAGCTCTCGATCGAAGGCAAACGGGATTTCCCTTCCCAAGTTTAACATAGCTGGAGTCAACTTTGTGGTAGAGTGCTGCGTGGTACGTAGTGCCAGGGCGAAGTACTGCAGGTTATCGTCCCAAGAGGTTTGATCCTCAGACACATAGCACCTCAGCATTTGTTTCAGAGTCTTGATGACCCTTTCAGACTGGTTTGACTGCTGATGATAGGGGCTTGTCTTCCTGTGCTCAATATTCCATTGCTTGCAGAGATTCTGAAAGATCTCCGAACAGAACTGCGATCCATTATCGGTAACAATGACAGACGGTGGTCCGTAACGGCAAAAGATCTCTCTCGTGAGAATCTTGCGGATAGTGGTCGTGTTGGCGTTTCTCATTGGGAAGAATTCGGGCCATTTGGACAGTGTGTCCACAACGACGAGAATGTATTCATTTTGTCTTCCACCTCCCGTCTTTGGTAAAGGCCCACAAATATCACAATGAATTGTGTTGAACACATGGGTAGGTGGTTCCGCGGATTTCATCATTCCGTACGGGTGTTGATTTGAGTCTTTGCACTCTTGGCAAATCCTACACTGCTTGCAGTATTTTCGAATATCGATATTCATACCGTCCCAATAGACACGGTCTTTGATTTTAGTTAGCGTGGACTTTACTCCTAAGTGTCCAGCTGTTGGGGAGTCATGGAACATCTTGAAGATTCTCTCTCGTAGTGATTTAGGAATCACTGGAACCCATCGTTCCTCTTTGTGAATTTTCTTCATTAAGGTTTTAGTTTTGACTGGCAAAACATTTCCTTTCTTCTGGCTCTTCTCGATCCGATTTTTCATCTTCTTACTGATTAAGGTTTGTGGACTCTTATCTGCTGCTGAACTGGCCAGGTTCAGTCTTACGCCTTGCGCGCTTTTATCATTGGGTAGTGTCGCTGCACATCCCGTTAGCTGTGCTGAGCCTATTTTTTCCAAGACTTCAGCGTGTGGATCATACCAAAGGGTAATACCCACCAGCCCTTTCTTCATTATCGATCCAACCTCGACTCCCCGAGGATAAGATGGATCTTCTTGGTCCACTTCCACTGGAATTTTTGTTTCCAGTAGAATTTTCTTCATTAGCATTCCGTCTTGAACGCGGAATACTGTAGTCTTCTTGGACTTGATCAAGTCCAACTTCTCTTGGCAATATTCGTCTTTTTCCTGTTCAGCGATGATTTCTTCCCTCTTGATCATTTCTTCCAGGATTGATGACACTGGAGCGTAAACGTAGTCTTCGGCTCCGTCAAAGTAATTTGGTTCACCTGGAAGTGGTGGAACAGCGTTTCTGGAGAGAGCGTCACTTACTGCGTTTTCTTTTGACTTCTTCCAGATTATGTTGGCGTTCCAGGATGAGATTTCTATCGCCCACCTCATAATCTTCGGCTTTCGGTCTTTCATATGTTTGATGTATTGGACGGCCTTGTTGTCAGTAACGATGGTGAACTCGTGTCCCTCTATGTACTGACGAAATTTTCGGTAGGAAAAGATAATGGCGTAGGCTTCCTTCTCGTAAATGTGAGCTGAGCGTTCTGACTTCTTCAGGAGTTTGCTGACAAAGGCAATTGGTCGCTCTTTCCCGTCAATCTCTTGAACGAGACATCCTCCAACTCCTATTTCGCTGCTGTCGCACTTCATGATTATAGGTTGATCATAGTCAATGCCGTGTAGGATGACATCTTCGCACAGGACTTCCTTTAAATGTTCAAAAGCCTGCTGATGTTCCTCTGTCCACTCGTAAATGGCATTCTGCCCGGTCAGCTTGTAAAGTGGTGCCGCTTTGGTCGCAAAGTGCTCAATGAAGTACGAATACCATTGGCACAAGCCGAGGAATGACTGGAGGTCCCTTTTGGTTTTGGGGACTGGGAATTCTCTGATGGCTCGCATAGTCTCTGGCTTCTTACGGATTCCATTCTTGCTGACGACATGTCCTAAGTACTCCACCTCTCGCTGGGCGAAATGACATTTCTCAAGATTGATTGTTAAGCCGGCATCTTTAAGTCGTTCCATCACCAGTCTGAGATGTTCCATATGTTCCTTTAAAGTTTTACTGTAGATCAGGATGTCGTCCATGAAGACTTTCACAAACTCATCAATGTAGTTTTCCAGCACTCGGCCCATTAATTTTGTGTACGTCTTTGGGGCGTTTTTAAGTCCGAAGACCATGACCAGCGGTTCAAACACTCCAAACGGTGTGATAAAGGCTGCCTTCGGGATGCTTTCATCTGCAAGTCGAACTTGCCAGAATCCACTTCGTAAGTCAATTACGGTGTACCAATATCCTTGAGGAATTGATCTGAGGACTTCGTTCGTTGACGGCATTGGAGTAGCATCGTCTTGGGTATTTTCGTTCAACTTTGTGTAATCAAAACACATACGATACTCTCCATTTTTCTTTGGATCAAGTACGACAGGTGCGGCGAACGGTGATTTGGACGGTCTGATCATGCCTTTTTGGAGTAACCTTTCCACCTGAGCTTTGATAACTCTTCTGAGTGCAGGGGAAACTCGTCGGACTGGACTGCGTACTGGCGGTCCATTGTACTCTATCTTGTGGTAAGTCAGGCTTGTCAGTCCGTAGCCGCCATCTTCTCTCGCTACTGTGGGGTATTCCTTAAGAATCTGATCGATCTCCGCCTTGATTTTATCTTTTGGGGCGTCATCGTCAGTTCCCAGGGTAAGTAAAATTACAGGTTTCTCTTGGTTGTCCGCCCTGAATACATCGTCGTAGTAGTAATATTCGCCGACATCGTCTCCGAACCAGAACTTCCTCTGTTTGTTACGGAGAACGATATCGTATTTCATGATGATGTCGTCGCCGAGGATTAAGGGCATCGCTAAATTCTCCGAGACTTCGAAATATTCTTCAATCAGGTGGGGCCCGATACGGATGTGTAAAAATACTTTTCCACAGACTTTAAGTACCGATTTGTTGGCACAGACGAATGTGGTTGGTTCTTCGGGCACGAAATCAGGAAAAAGTTGTTGCGCTAGACTTATATCAATGAAGGATCGGAAGGCACCAGTGTCTAGTAGTGTTTTTATCTTCAAGTTTTTGGAATGTAAATTGATGGTTGGTCCCCCCGTACGTGGTGTGATACTCATGATCGGGATAAGGCACTTTGGGGTGGAATGAGTGCCCTCCCTTAACAGTTTAAAGAAGAATTTTGGCTTCGGTCTTCGCTTCTGTCAGACAGCTCGACGAGAACTTCAGTTCCATCAGGAAGTACAGCCATTGACATTCCAACTTTAGTTGGACAGTCTTTAACGTGATGTCCGTAGCCGGAGCATCTCATACATTTTTCTTGCTCGCCGGGGGTGGTGATTCTTGCCATCTTCTGGCCTTGCTTGTACGTGGTAAGTCTTCCACGACCGCCGCGGCCTCTGCCACCTCGTCCTCTTCCACGCTGACTTTGGGTATCATTTTGGGAATTTCCTTCTCCAGCAGGCTGACTTTCACCGTCCCTACGACTTCCCGTGGAAGCGGTGTAAGCGCCTCTGCTGTTGAATCTGCCGCGGTTGAAACCACGGATTCTTCCTCCTCGTCGCCCTCTGCCATGAGCACCGGATGTGCTTGGTTGGATCTGGGATTCATCTTGACCTTTGTCTTTTTGAGTTTTCTTTGATCGATCTGTTCCCCGCATGGGTGGAATTGTGTGTTCTCGGTTCGCCATTCTGTCCACCGCATCAATTGCAACAGTTGCCTGCTGGCACGCCTGGATCAGGTCCTCCACCTTTTCGTGCATTGTGGTTCCGATCGAGGCGAGTAGAGTTGGATGCAGAGCGGCACGTGCTCTGAATACGTGATCTTAAGGATCGGCAGTGGGGTAACAGTTCTTGGACAACTCGATCATCTCATAAATGAACTTTTCTGTAGGTTCATTTAGGTTCTGCTTGCGGCCATGGAGGTAAGTCATCCTCTGATTGATGTCTTGCCATCCTCCATACTTCTCTTCGAATGCTTTCTTGAATCCAGCCCAATCTTTCACCGTCTTTGCAATGTGGTCAAACCAGGCCTTGCTGTCGGCTGGTAGAACTTCCTTGACTAGTCCCTTGATGTATTGGGTGTCTTGGAGGGAGAGGGTTTTGAAGAACGTTTCTAGTTCAAGTAACTGGAAGCTGACTGCGTCTTTGGGTCAAATCGTGGAGTGGAAATCGAAGGTGCGGCAGTCGGCATCTTAAATGCCTTAAGGGCAGTGGCAATGGCAGTGGCACGCCTGGATCAGGTCCTCCACCTTTTCGTGCATTGGGGTTCCGATCGAGGCGAGTAGAGTTGGATGCAGAGCGGCACGTGCTCTGAATACGTGATCTTTAGGATCGGCAGTGGGGTAACAGTTCTTGGACAACTCGATCATCTCATAAATGAACTTTTCTGTAGGTTCATTTAGGTTCTGCTTGCGGCCATGGAGGTAAGTCATCCTCTGATTGATGTCTTGCCATCCTCCATACTTCTCTTCGAATGCTTTCTTGAATCCAGCCCAATCTTTCACCGTCTTTGCAATGTGGTCAAACCAGGCCTTGCTGTCGGCTGGTAGAACTTCCTTGACTAGTCCCTTGATGTATTGGGTGTCTTGGAGGGAGAGGGTTTTGAAGAACGTTTCTAGTTCAAGTAACTGGAAGCTGACTGCGTCTTTGGGTCAAATCGTGGAGTGGAAATCGAAGGTGCGGCAGTCGGCATCTTAAATGCCTTAAGGGCAGTGGCAATGGCAGTGGCACCATCAGCGCCGGACTTTTGCAAAACTTTCGTCTGGTTTTCCAACGCTGTTACTAACTTTCCTAGGTATTGATCTTGTTGGTTTTTGAAGTCAGTCACTGCCTTTGCTACTTCCGCCTTGACAATTCTCTCAACTTCTTCTTTATTCATAGTGGACTCGTTCTGCTCCGCGCGACAACCCGCGTAATCACAGTAATCTGAGTCTAGGTTGAGATCACCACTGAATTCTTGCTGTCCCGCCGACGGGGCAGTGTGAGATCCAGAGCTTGCCTCTGTATTCTCACAATCTTCGTATTCACTCTCTGATGGAGAGCTGTTGGCTTTTTCCTGATCTACTTCCTTAGTAGTCTTCGGTGACTTCCGCTTGGAATTTCCTGGGGGTGGGGAGTGTAAGGTACTAGTACTATTTCCAGATCTTGAACTGGTCTTTGTACTTTTCCCTTTACTTCCCTTATCTGTTGTTGTAGTTGACGTAGACTCTGTAGACCTAGTACGCTTTTTAGGTACTATCACTCTTCCTTCATACGTGGCTCCACTTCTTGTTTTCTTTGGGCCAGTATTCTTATCTGGGTCTTCAGTGTCGCTTGGCATAAGTGCCTCCGCCAACTTTGTTTATACCACCACCATACATGCAGTCATAAATAAAGCACACTACTAAGCTTATGCTAATATGACTGATATTATTATGTGTATAGAGTTCTTGTTATATGCCTTAAAGTTAGTGAAAACTGGATATATTGTAGTAATTTTCTATGTCAATATATGAGAACCTTTTGTTAAAAATAATAGGAGTGATTTTGTATAAAAATTTTCCTATACGGCGCTATCTATGTGTATTATAGCTAATACGCACACTATAGGACATATAAAATAAAAGGAAAATTTTCTACTTAAAATACCTCAGTTCCAAACATTAAGGTCATTTGTCTTTGTTCTCTCTCGCCCTCTGTTTTTTTTTAAGGTGCATAAAATTTTGGAAACAGTAATGGCTATTGAAATATTTGTTGAATGGTAAAAATGGTAATTCAACGCAGGGTACTATATTTTACAAGTTAAAGGTTAAAAACGTTGGTCTTCGTAAACTGTGACAAACGCAACTTAAAATACACGCGTAGGTATGCCATGCATACACAAACTGCATGCAACTCTCGACAGCCCGAGAATTTGTTGCAATATCATGGCCTACTTTAGTACAGAAACCTTTGTTCCTTGCTTCGAATTACCCCAACTTTCATTTAAAAAAGTCAAATTTCTTAAAACTTCTAAGCCAAACTGTTATGCTTCTTTAATTTTTAATGCATCAATCTGTTTTATGCATTTTTGCGTGTAAAATGACATTTTATGCTTGCAAAACCATTCGGTTATACTCACAACCGAGTTCACCGAATATCGTAATGAAACGTGCTATGCTTGAGAAAGGAACTGTGTTGCTACTGCTAGACCTAACTAGATTAGTTCAATTCAGTAGCACACATTATAAAGCTGAGAGAAAGGCTTGAAATTTTGAAAAAGAGTTTGCACAGATTTGCCCATTATGCACTACACACTCATAAAACAGAAAGAAATTGACAGTATTTCGCCATGTACGGCCGGAAGGTATGTATATTTTGCGTGGAATAGAGAGAACTAATCCACAACACGGTTACACAGCAAGGCAAGCAAGTATCAACCAAATATTATGCATATATATTTTATCTTACGATAATCCAATCTCTATCCACGTAAGTTGGCAACCAACGCTCCAGGAAAGATCCCTTTCTGCAGAGTACACGGTAATGACACGATAGGCAAAATATGCACGATAAAATGGACAAGTACACAGCACAGCGTAGTTTCAATTTAGCAATTAAACAATCTATTTTATTGAGCAAAAGAATCAACTCAAAATCTACAAAAAGCAATTTTACACCAGCAAAATGATGGCGAGAGAAAAAGAATAAATCTACTCACGATAAGCAAAGAGAAGTTATCTCTAAGGAACTCTCGAAGTGAATGGACAGAAAAATCCAAAACTCCCATTTCTCTCGTCACACAAATACATTCATACATAATATTTCATATTCAATTCATAAATCTCATATTTCCTATAAAGTGCATAATATATTATTTACAGGTACATACAAAAGCATGAAACGACTTGAACTTTTAAAGCAAACAAACAACTGAACTTGAAACAAATATTGGACATAAATGCTAATCGCTACTTAACTAGTAATAGAACAAAATGAAATACTGAACTGCATTGCTGCAGACAAAATGTAAATGTTAAACAAATGTTGGGAACGCCATACGTTCCTGTACTACACAGTGAATCAAAATAATTCTTTTCAATTTTACATAGCAAATGGTGATTTATGTGTAGTTCAATTTCCAGTTTATTTTAAAGCTGATTGAAATGTGGAATAAAGATACAAGAGGTTGAGATACAAACAAATGAATGGTAATAGTAAGATATCTGTAAAACTCCGTCTTGCATCTGATTATAATCCAAATATTGCCCAGCTATCCTTCAGGAATTGGAAAGGAAGCTGGCGGAGTTTTAACTAAGGGAAAGACCTAAATTTTGGGCGATTTTATTTGCAGAAATTGAAGCGGTTTATAAATTATAGACAAAAGTACATTTTGGATGTGCTCTTGGTTTCTTGCGGAGTCAGTTTAGAGTAAAGAAACTATACAGGAAGGTGAATAATCAGACGGTGTGTTAGGAACTTTTTGGGAAACGATGGCTTCTGCAGAAAAAGCTGGTGGATTATAGCATTATTTGTTATACCTTTCCTGGTTTTGAAGGTTTTGCTTTAAAAATTTCTGAGTTCCGTGAAAAAAACTTTAAAAAATTGTTGCGTTCTTTTTTTACAAGAAGCAGTGCGAGATATAACCAGAGAGCTTTCAATAAACACGAGATATGTTCTGCTTTAACGGGGCGCGTTCTCGGGCAGCACTCACTCACAGAAACACGTCGTTTTGCCACGAAGGATTCAAATCTGCAAAATATTCCTAGAGAGATCGACCTTCAAATAATTTAAATAAAATTGTCTACAATTCCAAGGAGATTAAAAGTAGTTCACCAACTGCACCAGTCCCACTTCGGCCTGACTTAGACTCCGAGTACGCTTGCGTTCACGTTTGCAAGCTTATAGCCAATTTCAACTCTGCAGTCCCCTAAAAAATAACCCCATGAAGCCAGTACTAAAAGTGTCTGCTCACCTCCTCCGCGTCGCCTGCTTTCAAATTTGGCATGAGTTGGAACCACTTATTGCCCGGAGGTGGCCAAGGCATTTAAGCACCCTGCTGATTTTGACTTACATTCGCCATTCCCAGACAAATTATTGCAATTGCCAGGTCGCACACTTCACTCCATTTGTGCTTTCTTCCGCTTCCCGGATCTTCATTAATTAAATAACCTCTTTGTATCCACCCACTCCAATGTTCTGACCCATCCAAATCATAGCCACTTTCATTACTGCTTGTATACTTGGTCGCACCTGCACAGCCACCGAACAACTCACAATCCCCTTAAAACCCTCCAGACTATGAAGAAGAAAAAACCAATAATTGTAGTATTTTTAAAGTCAGTTTATAACAAAAACTTGTTTCTATTCAATTAAAAGTTATGTTCTTGTTCTAGAAGCATGATTTGACACAGAAAGTAGAGTTGCAAAGAAAGCTGGACGTGGAGAAGGTGTGGGTGGTGGAAAATTTGGTGATTCAAGTAAGACAGGAAGCGGGGTGGTAGTTGGTGTCAATGGATCCCAATTAGTGGTTGGCATAGCAGCAGGAGTGTGGATGGATGTAAACAATGAAAAGGCGCAGGTTCAAGTAAGACAGGAAGTGGAGTATGTGTACAAGTAGCGACCCAAGCATTAAAGCAAAACTTAAAGGATAATAGGGTGGACTACCGGCACGGGCCCGATCATGTCTTCCTCTGTAACCGTTGGGGCGCCCCCACATAATAATCCCACTCCTGGAGGAGATATAGGAAACATTGTTCTCCCCCGGTATTATATACCAGCGGTATAATCAGATAAATAGTACTTTGCAAACAGTTTCGACTTGCACTACTTTTTGTGCTTACCGTTTTCCGTTGGGAGCACCAATCACCAGTCAGACCTGAATATTGCCAATTCCTACGGAATAGTTGGAATGTTGGCAACTTTGTGGTTATGGGCAAGCCGTTCTTCCTACACTTCCCCAGGATTCGTTTCCTCCACTGCCATAAGAACCGATCCTTTTGACCCTACCCGGCTGGATCACCACCCCGGCTATATCCTTCCTCTCATCTTGAAAGAGCAGTGGAAGGATCTTCTCTTATCTCTGCCTCCTAGTCCTCTACCCATTCCGCCTTAGATTATTCCTTCCTTAGATGTTATAATCAGAGCCTAAGTGACGAGGGTCATAGAGGGAAGACTCTTCCCGGGCCGGGACCTTGTTGGGTGCGGCAGGGGCCGGGATTTGCTGGACATGACGCTGTATCAATAAACAGCAGACACCAAAACTTGTAATATAAAATTTTTTTTGAGTCCAAATACCAGAAGATTTCTTCGCTGAACACTCGAAAAGTTTGGTTATTGTCACTTGCTTTTCCATTTGTAGTTTTCAAAAATCTATTTTTTGCTGGAAAGTCAGTGATACAAACACAGATAGTCGAATTGGCTCAGCTATGTATTTCCTTCAGTTTACTTGAAATACATTTGAACTCCAGTAATATCAAAATATAGTTTTTTAAAAATTTGCCTGAAAGGCGCGACCAATGCGATTCTAAACACAACACCGCTAACAACAGCAAAATGGCGACATGCTTGTAGCATACAATTTATGATATGAGCAACCACTTTGTATGAGATTTTTTGATTTGATAATATAAGATTTTTTATACTAGATTTTGCCCGGTTCTACATACTGCCAGTACTAATGATCCCCCAAAAAAGATTACCAATTATAGTAAGAAAAGAAAGCACTAACGAATGAAATGCGTTTTTAAATAAGTTTTATATTAGTAAATTGAAAGACGTCGACTTCGATGCTGTAGTGTAGCAGCAAGCACTGTAGCAAGTATCTAGCAGACTTCAGAAATAAAACTGGTTTGTAAATAAACTAGACCGATTTTATGAAAATTTAATTTGGTTACAGTTGTTGTACCTATGTCTTGAGACCACCCTGTTACTGTTTAAAACGAGTTTATGTAAATTGTACTCCTAAAAAATGGAAAGCCTGTTCATAAATCAAGTTAACAAAACTATTTTTCATACAAAATCCGTGATTGAGACAAAATGATTGTCTGTTTCTCTCCTATATTTTCAGCGTCTCAATTTGTCGGGATTGGGATGGAGGGAGAAGGATTGTCGCCAAAGGGACATATAAACGATAGAAATATTTTGATTCTAGTTTAAATTCTACATGTTCAATCTGCTTGTGAAACATGATAAAATAAAAAAGTAAGTTAATGTGTTTTTTCTGCTTACCAAATGATGTAGTTTTCTAAAAAAAGTAAACTCTAATAAATTTTCGTACTAGTTTGTAGAATTTAAACACCTTCAACACATTCAGTTACAATTGGAAGCGTTTAATGCTAATAGATCCATTATTGAAATCGAATTGCTTACGATTATGCTTTTGGTTCAATGTATAACAAAAACGTTATGTGTATTCTAACAAGTAAAAACCTTACTTACTAAAAACCTTGACACAAAAAACTCGATGAGAAAAAATGCTAAAATTTATAAAGAAGTTAGTTATGGAAACGGCACGGTTTATGTAATAAGAATGCTGTCAGTCAAGGCCCACGTGTCTAAATAGACACGCTGGGTGTCTATATAGACACGTGAATTTATTATTAGGATTAAAAGGAACGTGTCTATATAGACACGCTGGGTGTCTATTTAGACACGCTGGGTGTCTATTTAGACACGCTGGGTGTCTATTTAGACACGCGAATTAAATGAAATAAAATAATTTTCCTTACGTGTCTAAATAGACACCCAGCGTGTCTATATAGACACACACGCGTGGGCCTTGACTGGCTGTGTAATTTTAAATTTAATAAGCTCTTGACCAAGGGTATTTTTAATTCTTTGATTTCTGTGAAGTAAAACTGCTATTAGTGGCGCTCGTAAAGCTAGTATTAATTTTGTCATTTTTTCTGTCCGCCTAGAATCACAATACAGGACAGCCAAACGTCTTGTCAAAATCTCACCAAATTTAAAATACACTATTTGATTGGGTCATAAAAACCATGATTACTGTTGTATGTGAGTTCAATGTATTGTTGCCTGATGGATGGGGGAATGGGGGGTAGTTTCAAACTTACAAAACTTTCGACAACGCGCGGTTACCTATTTCAGGGCATTTACAAACTAGAGTAGACAAAGCTTCTTCTAAATAGTTTACGCCCATATTGAGCAATATCCAAGGTGAATTTAACAAGTAACATCATGGTCAGTCAGCACATTTGAATTAAACAGATATTTTAAAATGAAAATAAAATATAATATGGTCGCGTCCTATGCAATTCACTGCACGACAAAGGCTACTAAGTAGATTGAAAATTGCTATGGTTTTAGATATTTCTATCATTGAAATGTCAATGATCATCATGAAAAGATATTCGTCACGAATAAAGCTGTAATAAGGCTTGTCCCATATATCCTCGGACAAAATTTCAACTTATTATTTTGCAAACAAAATTATGGTCATGTGATTCAACCTTGGCACCATACGAAAGCGCAAACATTGTAGTATCTTCCAAAAATACTTTTAGACCTATGCAACATGCCGTATTCTTTAGTGGATGCTAAATGTTCTTGCAACCCAAGTTGTCATTTTTCCAACTTAAATTTTTCAAAAAAATTGGTTTGATTCAATCACTGTAAAATCTTTTCTTTAACCCCTAGACCACTGAATCTATGTTCGTTCTACAGCTTTTTCACCGCTTGTCAAAATGTGTGCCAACTTGTTAAATTACAACTGTATGCGCAAAAGTGTCACGCATGTGTTTACAAAACATTACGAAATCTGCGACAAATTGACATCACAAGAAACGGGGCAAAAAATTGATATGTACAAAAGGCTTTCACAAACTAACGCATAAAATGATAAAATGTGGAAGTGGGAGCTCTTGTAAAATTAGGCAATATTTTATTTGTCTGCAAAAAATCTTTGGTTTGCTGCATTTTTTAGGCAATCCTTCGCAAATGGAAAATAATTGTAGAATTTCCGGAAATGAATGATTTTTTGAAGTAAAGGCATGATTTAGTGTAAATAAAGGAAATTTTGTCATTAGCTTCTGCATAATATAGTGTGCAGTAAAGCAAGTTTCCTACATTTTACATATTACTTGTAGAAAGGGTATTTTGTCACAGAAAGTCTTTTAGTAGTAGTGTCCTTGGCTCATAAAATTACACTTCCAATCCACCAACTCTAATTATTTTGATCCAAATGTCATTGAAATGTTAACTTGAAGTCGTCCAACCCATCGTGTAACTCTCTAATACTCTTGCTTTTTATTTAATAAATGCATTTGCGCAGGTGCTAATTTAAAATAATTGTCCAGTCGTGGATGCCGTGTGAACAGTTGCTTAAAAGGTTTAGAAAGATATTTTTCATCAACTCGGCATTGCAGTGCGTGCTACGCAATCAATTATATTCTATTATTTCAGTTTTTCAAACTTCTCTTTCACTGTACTCGTAATTCGTGTGAAAGGTCTTTTTCAGAAGCTGGTGTTTCTTTCCACTTTACTCTTTCTGCTATGAGCATCATACGCTCAAACACTAAATCCATCCTAATCACTAGTTGAAGATCTTGGCAGTTAGGTTCTGACTCTAGCACACGCTGACTGACTTTTGTATAACTCTGTGACAAAATACCCTTTCTACAAGTAATATGTAAAAATGTAGGAAACTTGCCTTACTGCACACTATATTATGCAGAAGCTAATGACAAAATTTCCTTTATTTACACTAAATCATGCCTTTACTTCAAAAAATCATTCATTTCCGGAAATTCTACAATTATTTTCCATTTGCGAAGGATTGCCTAAAAAATGCAGCAAACCAAAGATTTTTTGCAGACGAAAAATTACATGCCGTAAAATTATGCACAATGCATAGCGCAATTTTTCACGTTGAAACGGAGTGTTCTAAAAATCTCTAAAAATTAAATGCCTGTAACTTTAACCACTCTTTACAAAAACGAATACTCATAGCTTATTTTAAAGCCCGTGTCTTCTAGAGTATTTTACGGTTACATCGGCATCTAAAACTAGATTCCACTAAGAATGCCAATTAAGAAGAAAAAACCCACGTTGAAAAAGTGGAATTACGGGTTGTTGACATGTGGTTACAAATATACATGCAAATTATGCATATAAGGTACTAGCGTCATCATGTATTTTTTTCTGAAATCTACACATATGACTTACTTAACTAGTAAAATGAATGCAGTTATTAAGCGTTTCTTTATTTGGTTTAAACCTAAATGAAATTTCTCCGAGGTATTATGGGACAAGCCTTATACGTACTTATCCTCTCTACAAATACCGTTAAACAATTGCAGACAATATACTTTAAGATCATTTTTAACATTTACTTTTACACTACAAAAAAATGTTAAATGCTTTATTTACCTAAAACTCAAAAACATTTGAATTAACTTTAATTTTATGTTAATTTCTTTTATGTTGCTTTTAATCGTTATAAATATATTGTATCCCACATGACAGCATTAACAGTGTTAATTTACCACTATAATAAATTCGAAGATATGCAAAATTCAAGACAGTTTAGCAAATGTCAGTATTTGTAAAATCATATCTAAACTAACTATTAATCTCATCCATATTCCATTTTTTTCTCCTTCGCGTCCTTCAGCAAAATTGCAAGGTAAAATATGCATGCACTATTTTACAGACCTTTCATGCTTCATCATCAAATATCTTAAAGTTTTGAAGAAATAGCTCAAAGTCAAAACATAGAATAAACTTCCAAAAATAGAAGATATTCTTTAAAAGTCCTGAAAACAAAAATATCATTAAAAGCTTTAAAAATGATTTCTTACATTTTTCTGCAATTGTTAACAAAATTATTTTTCTAATAATACCTGCACTCGTTTCAGTATAAATCTTCAATTCTGCCTTTCTGTCGTGTCGATCGAAAGAGCGACTGCAAAACAGCTCGATTTTGATGAAATCATCAACCGTTTTATTAACAAGTCACCAAGAAAAATTGACAATATTCTCAACGTTAACGTTGCTGCAAATAAACGAATAAACAATGCTGCGAATATTATTCGCAGCAAAACCAAATATACTTTTTTTGCTATAAACTAGAACTGTAGTTAAGAACACAGTGTGTTAATGCCTGAAACGTTGTGCAATAAAACGCAAAACATGTTATCGTCTATTCAAAATGATTATTTCAAGTTCTGCATGATATCCAAGTTTTGCCCGGGCCGGGACATTTTTCACTTAGGCACTGCTCCTCTGGACATTGTTTATTTTCATGGAATTATCATTATCGTTTAAAATATTTATGCTGTGCGAGAATTTCCCGGGATGTTATCGGGAAGAAAAAATAACTTGCAAATTCTTTTGTATAAATATTAACAGTCAGTCACTGCAAAATGTTTTTCCCGAAATTTTGTCCTGCTTCTTCAGAAATTGTTGAATCTCTTGGGATAAATAAACACTGGCTAAGCTACTGTATCCCCGCACCTCTGCCACAGCGCATTTGATTCTACTTGTGGTTGTTCCCTGTCCCCAACTGGTCTTCTGGTCCGGACTTTCATTCAATTTCCTTACTTATTGCACTTAAAGATTCATGTTTAAAATTTGTTTGGAGTAAATTGAGGAGGACAATTTAGCAATTAAATTAATCCAAACAAACTAGGACACAGCGAATGGATACAGACCACAGACAAGTTATGTACGTGCATGCACGTGTACGTTCCTTTGAACCACATCATCAAGCAGAAGAACAATGTACATCTGATAACATGATAAACTACAACCACATCGGCCAGAAAACCAAATGCCCCAGAATCATTACAAAAAGGATATAAATTGAAGGAACCTTTTAGTATAGTTATAGCTATAACTAATTACGGGTTTTCAGTACATGCTTAACAAACTACAAATATAACAAATATAAATAAAAAGTTTATATTAAACCACGTCTAGAACTCTTTCTGAAATTTTAATTCAAATACGGTGTACCTCGTATACTAAAAACATGTTTTTGCGCTTAAAATGCCAAATTTTGGGTAGGCCTGTAGCAAATGGCTCTTCAATCTTTTCGTCCGCAATTTTCAACTGCGGACGACAAAATTCATGATTTTCAACTCAACTTTCAACTGCGGACGACAAAATTCATGATTTTTAACTCGAACATCGTCCGCAATTTGTATCTCGAACCTCGTCCGCATTTTGTAACTGCGGACGAGAAAATTCAGAAAATTCGTATTTTTTAACTCAATCCTCGTCCGCACTTTTTCAACTGCGGACGATAAAATTTATGATTTTTAACTCAACCCTCGTCCGCATTTTTTCAACTGCGGACGAACCAAACGCTTATGCATGTGGGAAGACACAAGTAAGCCGAATGGCCGAACATTTTCGGCTATTTCCACATGCAAGTTGGCCGAATTTTTTCTCGGGGGTTAGAAATACATAGCAGATATGTAGAAGGCAAGGTTTAATATTTTCACTTCCTTTGTTACTATAAAAAATTAAGGTAAGGTTATATTAGGTTATTTTAAAACCAGACTTCTGAAAATCACGGCCATGCAGCAAGCCGAGTTTTGTTGGGTTGGGATTTCTGGAGTTTTGAAGATTTTCAGTTGGGTTGGGATTTCTGGAGTTTTGAAGATTTTCAGTTGGGGTGGGATTTTTGGAATTTTGAAGGTTTGCAGTTGGGTTGGGATTTTTGGAATTTTGAGGATTATCAGTTGGGTTGGGATTTCTGGAATTGTGAGGATTATCAGTTGGGTTGGAATTTCTGGAATTTTGAGGATTATCAGTTGGGTTAGGAATTCTGGAGTTTTGAAGGTTTTCAGTTGGGTTGGGATTTCTGGAGTTTTGAAGATTTTCAGTTGGGTTGGGATTTCTGGAATTTTGAAGGTTTGCAGTTGGGTTGGGATTTTTGGAATTTTGAGGATTATCAGTTGGGTTGGGATTTCTAGAGTTTTGAAGATTCTCATTTGGGTAAGATATAATTTTTTCGAATTCTGAAGATTCTAAGTTGGATTGGAATTTGAGGATTTTTAAAATTTTGAATGATTTAAGATGAATGAAAATTTCTGATGATTTCCAGATTTTGTAAAAATATTAGTAGAGGTACGCAAATTTCAGGATATTTTAATTGAATAAACTTTTTCACGATTATAATGGTAGTCATCGGGGGTCTAGCGTGGGCTCGCACATTGTTTGTGAAAGGCAGTGAAGAAATTTCAGCCTAGTTCGATGCTAAAAAGGAAACAGAAAAAGATTCAAGAATCCCAAGGAAAAAATCTTTAGAGCTCCAAAAAATTTCTAAACAGTCCAACGTCTCCAAAACTCCAGAAATCCCAACCCAACTGAAAATCTTCAAAATTCCAAAAATCCCAACCCAACTGAAAATCTTCAAAACTCCAGAAATCCCACCCCAACTGAAAATCTTCAAAACTCCAGAAATCCCAACCCAACTGAAAATCTTCAAAACTCCAGAAATCCCAACCCAACTGAAAACCTTCAAAACTCCAGAAATCTCAATCCAGCTGAAAACCTTCAAAACTCCAGAATTCCTAACCCAACTGATAATCCTCAAAATTCCAGAAATCCCAACCCAACTGATAATCCTCAAAATTCCAGAAATCCCAACCCAACTGATAATCCTCAAAATTCCAAAAATCCCAACCCAACTGCAAACCTTCAAAATTCCAGAAATCCCAACCCAACTGATAATCTTTAAAATTCCAAAAATCCCAACCCAACAAAACTCGGCTTGCTGCATGGCCGTGATTATCAGAAGTCTGGTTTTAAAATAACCTAACATAACCTTACCTTAATTTTTTATAGTAACAAAGGAAGTGAAAATATTAAACCTTGCCTTCTACATATCTGCTATGTATTTCTAACCCCCGAGAAAAAATTCGGCCAACTTGCATGTGGAAATAGCCGAAAATGTTCGGCCATTCGGCTTACTTGTGTCTTCCCACATGCATAAGCGTTTGATTCGTCCGCAGTTGAAAAAGTGCGGACGAGGATTGAGTTAAAAAATACGAATTTTCTGAATTTATTCGTCCGCAGTTGAAAAATGCGGACGAGGTTCGAGATCCAAATTGCGGACGATGTTCGAGTTAAAAATCATGAATTTTGTCGTCCGCAGTTGAAAGTTGAGTTGAAAATCATGAATTTTGTCGTCCGCAGTTGAAAATTGCGGACGAAAAGATTGAAGAGCCATTTGCTACAGGCCTACCAAATTTTGTATCTGGTGCAGCTTACATAAACAGCTAGTAGGCCCCACCTTTAACCTTTCCAACTTCCGTGTATATTGTTATCTCATAGGTACCCTACAATTAACCCGCACCAATTAAACTAACTGTTATTAGTAAACATAGAATCACCTAATTTAGAAATGTTTCTCACGACTCCGTCATGTCTTGCATTAGCTAATTCTAAGTTCAGGCATTACGAACTGCAAAGCGTTTAACTGTGAATTAATTAACTATTGAGTTAGGGAGGTGGAGTTTGTGCTAGCGAGTATGTAAAAGGAATGTATAGCGGAAGGGGTGAAGTGGGTAATGGAAGAGGCGATCCTTTCGTTGCTGCTTCTAGAATAGAAGGAGGATTTGGAATTGGTGGTAAACACATAAGGTGGACCAAGCCAGCATGGAATTAACTTTAAAATCTTACGCTTATATGCAGACAACTACGATAATAACGTGTAACTAATGGAAAGAGTATTATCACAATTCCACAACACAGCTACGCCACATGAAACTAATGGTGGGCGTCAGCGAAGCAACTTTTTACGCCGAATGTTGAACAAGTGGCTAAATCACCAAAATACCTTACCTCGCACCCACTTTTGGAGGAGGTGGCGGAGAACGAAGTATGGGCATCACGAAGGAGTACTCCGCAAGTTTGGTAATATAATGTAGTACGGGGGGAAGTTAAGAACGAAAGTTAATTCCTTAGCTGCTAGTCGCTACACAAGCTATCTTACTAATAGTAAGTTACTATGTACCTGAAATTAAAATTCTTATTAATACGAAGCGAAAATTTTATTAAAAATTCACAAATAAAAGTATTATAAATCATGACTACCGTCCTACCGTCGGACGTCTCGAGCTCTAAAACCTTTCATATGCCCGGTATTATGCAGGTATTTTGAATAAAATAATGAAAGTTAGGTAGTAATTAAGTATATTACTGGAAAGTTAGTACCTACGCACATTAGGGCTTAATGAATATATTTATTAGTTTGAAAATAAAGCAGTGTGTTATCATCAACAAGTATCTAGCTTCAAAAACTGGTACAGGGCAAATTAGGTTAAAAAACAAGTACTCTGCAGCATTTTATGTAAAGATTTCATTGTAACATAATCCAATTAGCATTTTTAAGCAACGCGAAGCAACATCTAACAGTAATGCAATTCCCACCACCTCTTAAAACAAGCTGAACATCGCTGAATCAGCACAAAATCATTTCCGATTTTACCTAGCTAACCAGGATCTATTTTTAGTTTCATTCCATTTTTTAAAAAGCTAAACTGTTAGAGGTAAACCTGGAGTCAACCAAATGTTAAATTGTATTCCAGATTTCTCTGGATTTCCAAAATTCATTACCTAAGTTTTTTGATCTGTTAATTAATTTTCGATTTATTCCGGAAGGTTGGTAACTTAATGAAGTGAATTAAAGATGAAGCTAATTAATATATCTATTAAACTCCCCCACCTCCATTGTTTCCTCCATATTTTCACTTCTCTCAGAACCATTCACCTCTTCCACTTTCTCACTTCCCCAGTCACCCATAAAGTCTCCTTCAATTTATGTTTGTTTAGAATACTTAAAACTCTTTATCGTCAGCAGTTTCGCCCCTGGAAAAAACTTTTTCTTCCCGGTATCCGGAGGTACTCAAAAGATTTCCCGGTGAACACGGTTTAAAAAATTTCCCGCTAGACATAATACGAAACGCTTTTTGCGAGTAATGTACAAAAATTGGGAAATTTGACTTCTTACATTTTGGCATACCCATTAATAAATGTATGTTGCAAAGAAGTTCTAAAATAATAGACATACTTTGTAAAGCAACAAGACTGAAGATTTTGTAAAAGGCGGGGAACATTTTGTACAATAGTAATAGCATGTAAAATGGCAAAATGAAAGAGTCTTGAGGAAACAAGAAAGGGAAAATTGCTTCGTATAAAAATTGGAAATTTGGGTTTAAAACGTGAACATTTGAGATTAAGTCATTTTAAAAAATGCGTAAACAACTTTGCAAACGTCTTTCTTCAGAAATTTTCAATTTAATTTTAAGAATTTTTTATTAGGAAAGTTATTTAGCTTGTCTATTAAAAATTATATTTTTTATTAGCATTAAGTCAACGTTGGTTTGCGTACAAAGGGCTCTAGCGTTACTTCTTTACGCTGAAACGATTCTATACATATAACCAATATGAAATTAATAAATACTGTTTTCACCTGAATATCTAAAGTTCGCATAAAATACCTTTAGACTTCCAAGATACTCTTTATAAGCTAAAGCCGTACTGCTTGCAAACTTTTTAACCTCAGAAACCCTTTTTAACTACTCGTAAGAAATCATGAACTCGCCACTATGTACGCTGCATGTACATAGTCGGTCAAGGTAGAATCGATCAATCAGTCGTTCTATCAGACTCAACAATTTTAATGCAATTGCATCAGCCATTTTAATCAACGACAAGGCAATTTTGTTAATCAACCGGAAAAATTTGTTTGAAAAATGAAACAGATTGCTGAACAGGTAATACCCAAATCGTGTTGCAATAAAATGGAACAGTTATGCATGAAACTCAACCCTTTTTGAGTTTGGCTTGTATAAACCTGGAGAAATATGGCATCGAAAAATTTTATATCAGCATGACATGAAAAATTTGTACGACTAATGGCAAACATTTGTATTAAAATGAGAAAATTTCGTAGGAAAATGGTTGTTTAAGATTGAAATCGGGAAAGGTTGGTACAAATCTAGAAAAATTTCTAGTAAAACTGGGAAACGTATGTATGAATCCGGGAATTTTATTTGGGTAAATCGGGAAGCATTTTGTATAAATCTGGGAAAATTTTGTTTAAAACTGCGAAACTACGCTTAAAAGTTTTGTTTAAAAGCAAAAACTTTCACTGCCGGTTATAATCCGGAATAAGGTTAATAATTTAGTTTACAAAATTGAGGAATCTCATGTAGTTTTGGAAAATGGTGGAACATTTCAATCCACATTTTGATATGTATTTCTTCCCCACCTTCGTTCCTTTGCAGTTTCCCTCCATTCCATCCCCTATTTTCTTCCTTCCCTTTTCTCTTCCTTCACTTCCCTCCTTCTTCTCTTACTCCTTCCCCTCCTTTCCTTTTCCCTTCCTTCCCTTTCTCCCCTTCCACACCCTTTCCTCTTCCTTGGGCTCAACATTTCCCGGTATCCTAGATACCAGGATACCGAGTTTTTTCCAGCGGCGAGCAGTTTTCACCTCCTTGTCATCTCCTCCAGTTTCGTCACCATTTATCCTCTTCTTGTCCTACATATTCTCATACTTATTCATAATAATAGCCAAAATTTCCGGCTGATCCCTCCATGTTCGTAAGTCGCAAACCAGTGGTTTGAAACCACCCCCTCTCCTTCTATCTTACTTACACCCAATCTAACTGGATCACTGTCCTTGGTCAACCACACTCTTGGTCACAATCCAATTGGCTAGGCTTCCATAAAGCATCTGCTTATCGTCCCAGCCCCTGCACCATTTCCGAATTTACTTGGACCACCGATTTTTCACTCTCTTTCCACTGCTTCTCCACTTCAAGTTAACTTGGAACCCTGCTTTCTTCTCCATCAACGCCCACTCCTCCAATTTTTGTTCTACTCGACCCCCCAATCCCAATTCGTTCCGGTCACTTACTTACTCCTCTGCTCGGCGGTTTTGTTGAAAAGTAGCTATGAGTTTACTTTGTTGCAAATTACACATTTTTTTTGGAAAACGAGGGGATTTTGTTTGGAGTGCCGGCGAGGTTGTGAAGGAAGAATGTGTGGAAGTGATGGAATGAAAAAGGAGACAGAGGAGGAGGTGATCTATGCGCTGCTGCTTCTGGAGGAGGACCAGGGTGGCTCACCTGGGTACCGTCGAGGAGGTCTACCTGGAGCCTGCAGTGGCGGAGGAGGACCGGGTTCTTATGGAAGTGGAGGAAACGTATCCGGGGGAAAGGACTAGGCCTTATCCATAAAGTTACTAACGTTGTAACTATTCTGCAGGAAAATGTCCTAGTAATGCTGGGTTTATGGTTCTCCATAACTTGAAAGCACAATGTATTTTTTTGCTTTTGTTCACGGAGCAAGGAATTTATACTTGTCGCTATCTTGCCGCGCTCTTGCCATGCTCTTCACTTCGCTTCGTCACTACATATTTATGCTTCAAGAATAAGCAAGCTGACAGCATACTTTCATGTCACGAGCGAAGTAGAGCATGTGACTACTTTTCAGAGCATACTGACAGCAGCACAAACCTCTCTTGTTTTCTCGGATTGTAAATCGGAAGTTTGAAGTTATATTAATTACAGCTGGCCGGAAAATAGTCAACCGGTTTAAAATGGCTAAGTTAACCATTGATGAGGAGGCAAAGCTTATCGATGCAGTGCGGGAACGAAGTGTATTATATGATAAGCGTCATGATGGCTATCGGAGGAATCAGGATCTGGTCTGGGAATACATTGCTACTTATCTTAACGTGAAAGGTGCGTTTTCAAAAATTATCGTGCATTACAGGCATGGGATTATTGAATAACGTTTATTAAGTTTAGTTATATTGTCTTGATTTTATTTTTCAGATCTAAAGGGTGCCGAGATTCCCAAGGCTTGGAAGTCTTTACGTAGCCAGTACATGGCACACAAGCGGAAATTAGCTAACCCATCTGGTAGTGGAAAAGGCCGTCGCCCGTATTTTCGGCACGAGGAAGCCATGCGTTTTCTCAACGATTCCTTGGATGATAACGAGTAAGTGATTTAATAGCTTTTAATAATCTCTCAGGTAGTCCCGATGATCAACCTGCTTTAATTGGCTACTTAACTACACAGGTCATACACGAATCTAAAGGAGGTGGATGCAAATGATGATGCGGATAGCGAGACAGAGACCAATGCCGGTTCGACGGATGTATCTTGAGTGGAAAACGACAACTTACTGAGTTCAGACAGAGAGAAGTCCGGTTATCGAAGTCATGTAAAGCACAATTCGGTAAACTATTATTTAAAAGCATCTACAACCTATTTGAATATATAAAAACTTGTCTAATCTATCTATGTTACTGCCAACTTTTAGAAGCGCAAGTTAGATCCCTTCGATGAAACCTTGATTGATCTTTTGAAATCGGAGGGTAAGGACCAATTCAGTGCGTTTGGAGATCTTGTCGCTGTTAAATTAAGAAAGTTGGCTGCGTCTGACAAACATTTGGCAGCTGAAACGGAGCAATTAATCAATACGTTTATTTATGATGCTGAATCAAAGTTATTCGACGATTGATTGGGTTTATAATAAATAAAATGAATTGCAACAGTTTTTATTTTGTTTGGTTCAGTGCAGCATTTTGTTTGGAAATAGTGGAAACTCATTAATATTTAACATATTTAAATCATTCTATCTTGCCATGGGACTGCACCTTCTGCATTAAAGTTGATTTTAAATTTATCGCGCACATCCGACGCAGTAAACGAATGGTTGTTGCTTCCTTGTGACGATATTCCATTCATGCTGCTTCCTGCATCCCTCCAGTTCCCGGAATCTGTCCCTCCATTTACATCAGCATCGGGTGTGATGGCAGATTCCTTGTTGTCGATTAAAAGGTTGTGTAGGATTACACAACTTTTAATGATAAGCTTAACCAATGTGTGGTCTGCGTTAATTGGAGGATGGAGGATTCGCCAACGTGAAACGTGATCCATTTTCAGAAACCATCCGAGCACGGGACAATCGATAATTAAAAATTCTGCTTTCTTTGGTCAGACCTCTTCCTGGATACGGTTTCAATATGTTGGTCCTTAACGGAAAAGCATCATCCGAAACGATAACATGTGGCAGTGTTACGGTTCCTACGGGCTTATCATCCGGCAATTTAATGGTATTTTCTGTTATAGCTTTACCGATGGCCGACCGTCCAAAAATACCTGTGACCAAAAATACCGACCGTCCATTAGACTGTGATCCAGATGCACCAATGTCAATCAGTACAAACCTGTACTTTGCATCAATAACTGCTAACAGGACAACTGAAAAGAATCCCTTGTAATTGAAATTCATTGAACCAGAATGACTTGGAGCTCGGATCCGTACATGTTTACCGTCCATGGCACCGCAACTGTTGGGAAAGTTCCAAGTTTCTGAAAAATCCCGTTCTATTTCCTTCCACTTTTCTGTGGTTGGAGTCGGTAGACACTCAGCTTCAAATGCCTTGCAAATCCCTTCCATTGTTTCACGTAATAAAAGTCCGGTAACTCAAAAGCTGGTGGGGATATTCGGTAACTCATTGACATTTAAACTTGAGAGTTTCCGGACGCCAAGTACCTGTAGGCATTTACACGATAAAGCTTTGGAGTCGCATATCACATTACATTTTTCATCATTGCATGTTACCTAAGGGTGATTGCCAGTTTCTCTAGCTTTGAAATCGGTCGGCAATAACATTTTCCTTCTGAGAGATGGTTTCCAACGCTTGCTAGAATGCAGTCGAACATAGATTGGGACATCCTGTCACAACACAAATGCATAAGAATATAATTAATCAATTTTAAACACGATGACATGTTAAATTTCTTATTTGGAAATGGTTACCTGAAATATTTTTGATGATAATACGGATCCTGGCTCAGTTCCTTAACTAAGAGACTTTCCCCCGATTCTATTCGGTTAAAAAAAATTTGTCGCATGTCACATTCCCTTTTCTTACGCCTCAGACGCTTTAGCAGGCGTCTAAGTAGCAACGCCTTTCCAATTTTCAGGGTAGATGCCATTTATTCTAAACAATTTCGGGAAAAGGATTTCTTTAAACCAACTCATGAACTGGTTGAATCTTCCCTTGTTTACATTACGCATTCATACTTCCTCAGCTCAGCTGAAATTTTTTTTGCCGCGTGATGTGCTTTTGATGCGAAATGAAATTTCATTTTGTCAACCATAAATATGCCCGGGGTAAAGTAAGTGAAAAGCAAAGCATGATGCCATCAAGTTATGAAGAACCATAAACCCAGCATAAGTCATCAAAATATCCTTTGATTGGAAGAATGGTAAACATTAGATTTATTTTTTATCACCAAAGCACAGCTAAAAATGTTATTGACGTTTTAGAACTAAAGCTAGTCTTGAAACCACGAAACCAGTCGGGTTGTTTGGGAATGTTGTGCTGGCTTCATTTTGAGCATCTTTTTTCAGAATCGACCCGAATTTTCTCCAACTTCTCAAAAACTCTTCAAACTTTTAGGGCTGATCCATCGCTATAAATAAACAGCAAATTTTAAGTATTAGGTCGAAAGACTCTCATAATTCGGAAAATTGCAAAAAACATGATATTTTTGAATGGCCGTAGCTTAGCCGTCATAGTTTTTTCGTGTTCAGGCAGAAACCAATGAAACTTTGTATGCTGATACACAACTAATTGGGTTATTTGCATACGGAGAACCAAGTTGTTTGCTCCACTACAAAAATTTCTGCAAGACCAAACATCCCAAATTTTGGTGTTTGCCCAACACATTTATGACTCTCCAGCCCATATCAAATAGCATTTTTCAAAAACTGAAAGACGGCCATAAGGCCACTAATATAAGCTATTGAACGCAACAGACCGCGTGAAAAAATATGGAGGTATTCTCGAGAAATCTCGGTTTAAGTTCTTAAAAATCACGAAAAATTAGCCTAATTTTTATTGATAAAAATAAAAATTACATGAATTTGTAAAAATTTAAATATATCTTATAGAGTACTTCATGTTATGATATATACTGAAAGATTTATTGCGTTCTGACAATTTAGTCAAAAGTTATGTAAACTTGAAAAAAGCATGCTGAAGTGGCTATGGTGTTTATCTTCCAAATATGTACAATTTGACTAATATTATCCTAGCACCTGTTTAACGAGGTGCACTCAGAACATTGAGGTACCAATCAAAACTACTTAAACTGACCTTGGTTATACATGTTATTACGTCTCTTTTATGGGCTCTAATGTTGAATAATTCCCAGCTTTCCGAATATACTACCTGGTTCTGGTGCTAGGATTAGTTTCTTCAAACCGAGATTTCTCGAGAATACCTCCATATTTTTTCACGCGGGCTGTTGCGTTCAATAGCTTATATTAGTGGCCTTATGGCCGTCTTTCAGTTTTTGAAAAATGCTATTTGATATGGGCTGGAGAGTCATAAATGTGTTGGGCAAACACCAAAATTTGGGATGTTTGGTCTTGCAGAAATTTTTGTAGTGGAGCAAACAACTTGGTTCTCCGTATGCAAATAACCCAATTAGTTGTGTATCAGCATACAAAGTTTCATTGGTTTCTGCCTGAACACGAAAAAGCTATGACGGCTAAGCTACGGCCATTCAAAAATATCATGTTTTTTGCAATTTTTCCGAATTATGAGAGTCTTTTGACCTAATACTTAAAATTTGCTGTTTATTTATAGCGATGGATCAGCCCTGAAAGTTTGAAGAGTTTTTGAGAAGTTGGAGAAAATTCGGGTCGATTATGAAAAAAGATGCTCTTTACTAAAGTAGCAGGAATGTTTGGAGAGTTCAAATTGGGTATAGGAAATTTAGAATATTGACTGAACAAGTACAAACGCTTGTATAAAATGTGAAACCTGACTCGATTTTAAACTAATAATACATTTAGAATGTTATGTACGTATTTTCTATCAATAGTCAGATTTTTAAGTGCTTGACTGGTTAAAACAAAGACTACCAAATCTTTCGGCAATTCCGCTTTCAGAAGTACTTTCCAATAAGTGGAGCACAGCTCCTTTACAAAAATCAGAGTTAATTAACAATCTTGCAGCAAAACACCTTTTCAAACAACTTATGACATGTCAACTTGAGAATCCAAATGTTGATCGTGCTAAACTATCATATTTAAAAATACAGAAATCATGAAATACATATTGAAACATGATTCCGTGCTAATCAAAAACTTGTGCCATATTACTGACCTTTTACACCAGTTTTTTTAGAATATGGGATTTTAATAATTTTTTGTCTACCATTATGTTGTTCGTTGAAACTTTATTGCAAAATAAAGCAAACTAAACCTCCATGAAACCCGACAACAAAATACTCATTTGTGTGTCAGAATGATAGTCAGGCTAATGTTAATTTGTAAAAAATTTGATGGGCCAAGTTCAGATTGGGAGCAAGAAAAGTCGGGCGACATTGATTTGGTTGTTGATTGAGTAAGCAATTGCTCAGAAAAGTTATTAATACTACAAAGAAATTAATACTAAATCCACTTTTACACTATCTTCGATACCACAACCACCCAAAAATTATCTGCTGAAGAAAAGAAAGCGCTTCATAAAATACTTTTATATAATTGGAGTGCAGTTGTAGCATAAAATTCAAAATGAGGGATTATGTTATTTCAATTTTTTAAACTAATGACTTTCCTATGGTACTCACCCACTTAAATACAATTGCTCATTAGCCCATTCCTCATTCCATCGAATGCTGGCCCCCTTCAGAAAGGTGCTTCCTCCTCCACACCTTCAGGCTAAAATCTGACATTTAAGTTGGCACGTCCGTTTCAGCATTAGTTGTGACTTTATGTGAATCTTCGCCCCGGTACAAATACTCCAATGCAGTTTGTATAAACCGCCTAATTTGCAATCCTACCAATCGGTTTTATATCTGGTAAGCTAGCTAGCCCCCTCCAAACATTATTCTGGGTATGCAACGGATATTTAAATTCCGGTTTTACTCCATTTAAAAGTCCTGAATGTGAAAAGAAGCGCCACAAAACTTGCGTTGATTAACCTGCTAGAGTTTTTCCAATTTGTACCTAAACCAAACTGGAGCAACTCATTTCTAAAGATGAGCACCACTTTTTGGTGGATTTTGTTAGTCCTACAACCTCAGTAGCATTTTCTCATAATGTTCAATTGAAAATTGGAATAAAATCTTAAGCTTGGAAATCCACTTAAACCTTGTTAGTGGACCCATGAAACTGTATTGGGGTTGGTCAAGAAAGGGTCAGTATTTGCGAATATTTCAATCCCCGACCGTGAGGCTCCTTAAACATTAATTATAACGAGACTTTGTACAGAAATTGGAACATTTTTTCCGGAAACTACGTCTCCTTACTCTTTCGCATACTCAGAATGAATCCGTACCCAGCTTTGAAACCTGCATAAGAGTAGATACCACTTTTGATATTGCTCATTAAACTCGGAGTGCAACTGCTTCATAAAAATGCTATAGAGCAAAATGTCATGTCAAAACCTTTTTAGGCTTACTAAATGATAGGTTAAAACTCAAACAATTGGTTGCTTGACTAGGCTTGTACTTGTTAGGATAAAGGCACCCCTCCAAATGACCTCCGAAATAAACACCCCGCCTTTTGGCTGGTCCCTCCATAGCTGGCTCCTGTACAAAATCATCCTGTCCACCTACTCCAACTCCGCCGCCTTCGATAAAGAAGAGGTTCGAACTGATGGACACTGGTTTGATCAGAATCAGACTAGAAACGAAATCCACTAGTCCTTTGCCGGTGCATCAGAATCCCAAGAACCTAATGATCCAACTTGTTTAGTAATTTCTTGATATGATTTGAAGTCATTTGCTTTTTGGCAAAAGTGGAGGTAGGTAGTATAAACATCAGATGTAGAATATATCTGTTTTTCTAGTTTAATCAACTTGTCCTACATTTCTGTAAGGTTCCGTAGAAAACAAAAATCCTGATCGTTTGCGTACAAAAATGATTTCTCCTCAAACAACCTATTTAACTACGTGCTTTACTTTCTAGTTATTCTTTAAATTTTTCAAGTAAATTTGTTCGACAGATTTGTGAAATTTTGTAATGTAATTAATTAACCTGAGAAATCTGCAATTTGCTTCAGCACCATAAGGTTTCTTGGTGAAGGTGGAAAAGCATATTTTTTCATCAGACAAAACTGACACAGTTCAGAAAAAAACACTTGTAGAGAAGTTTGCAAAACGTATTATTTAAAACAAATTGATTTTTAAAAAATGCGAAGGAATGTGCAGTTATGGTAACGAAAGAAGTACCTTGTCAAATGGTCTAATGGATGCACTTCGTAATTTTTGCAGTCTATTATCATAGAAACAAGTGAGGTAGAAATGGAATAAGTCAATCGTAATTAGGAGATTGGAATACCCAACATCATTGAGCCATAAAATAATTTTGAAATTACCATTGCCCTTAAAAAGTTGCAATATCTGTAAACATTCCTAGTTCTAATTTGTTCATTCTTCCAGTTGTGTGGTGCGTTATGTTAAGTGTACATGGAGCAAATATGCAAACGATGAAAATAAGTAGCCTGAATGTAGAATGTTGACAAAGTGGACATGCTGATTTGTAAGAGTGGAAGCATTTCTTCCTGATGGATGCGATCAAAACTTCAATGTGTCTTTAAGTGGCTATAGACGAATAAACTGTTGCGAGGTGTAACTGTTGACTGTTTAAAAGTTTGAAATAGTTTGAAGCTGTACTATGATATTGGCAAAATATAACTGTTATGGTTTTGTGAAGCTAATAAAAAATCAGGTTTTAAAGTGCGTTTACATTTTCTGGGATAATCTACATTTTTAAAATAGTAAACAAGAAGCAATAAAAACTAAAGCAATGTGCAGTACATTTTAACTCATTTGCGTGCTACTGTGAAGTTATGAATTTTTTACAAAAAAAAACTATATTGGGATATTTCAATTTGCTTGTTTCTAGAATTTTATTTATAAACTTTTAAACAGACGTGTATTTAGCAAAATAATAAACTGCGTACACAAAAATGGAAAACGTTAACGGAAATAACCCTGAATAGGTTACAATTTTAGCAAGTAAGGATCACATATTTGCTCGCAATCTTCCTTCGTGTGGAATAGATTTGTAGATTTAACACATCCACTTCTTGGAAATAGTTCACACGTAAGCGTATTCGAATTAAAAAAGAACAAACGGAATCGACGCATACATATCCCGCGTCTTGGTGGAACCAGCACATACTGCTGTTATAACTTTCAAGTTCCTTGAGTTGCCATCCGTCAGGTTGGCGCTTTAGAATTATAAAACACAAAACAAATTTTTTTTGTGAGCGTAATTTCCAACTAGTACACACAAAAACTACAGAGCGGATAAACTGAGAACTGTGATTCTACCTACCTAGGTAATATATTACATAATATATTCACATAATAATATTCTAGCAACGATATTTACTTACAATGTATCGATTTGTACCATCCCCGGCATAGACACATGTATCGCTATGCACGTCCAAGCAGTGTAAACATATTGCTAGCAGCAAAATTAGTGTAATTGTAGCAACCTTCATTGCGCTTATTAATCGCTCATAGATTTTAGTCCTTGCAGCTGAGAAGTTTTGACTTGAGTGCAAAATAACGGGGAATGACTTGTCTGTTGTTAAGACGCTCAGAAACTGTTGAAATAGTACGGCAAATCCGAGCACTTATACTCGTTTCTGACGTTTAACAAACCTTTTTCGTAGGTTATAAAGTTTTTGCGCTTGGGCAGATATCGTATAAATAGTAAGCCACAGTATTTCCCAGAATTTACTAAGCTGAGTAAATTTTAAAAAAAAAACAGAAAAAGCCTAGTGCGTATACAAGCTCTCTTTGTTTGGGGATTATACGCCAGTACCTGCTTCTTGGTAATTTTGTATAAATAACTTGCATGGCAAGAGTTGTGCTTGCATGCAGTGGTTGATTTATACATGTCTACCCATTTTCCTTCTTAAATGTTACCAATATCGCGTACTAGATAATTCATACATGTAGAATTCATCATACTATGACATTTTGGATAAGAGTAGCAAAGCAAAATAGGAGCAATGTAAACACACTGCATGTTACTCTGTTTTTTTTTCAATTTGAAAAGGTAAATTGTTGTTTCTGGAAAAATTCAACGTTTCACAGAATTTTTTGAAGTACTCTATGCAGCAAATATACTGATGCAAAATGACTCCCAATGAAATGCATTGTTCTTCCCAGTTTATTTGAAAGCGTGCATAAGTAGAATTCTAATAATAATTGAATTTATGAATCAATGTTTAGTGCAGTCACTGTCCTGAAAGGTCTATAAAATTTCTCTTAAACACAAATCAGGATTGGTCGGATAAACGCAAAATTCAGTCCACCAAATTGCTAAGATTCCAATTATGTAATGTTTAAAAGCCAAAAATTTGTATAAACAGTATACGAAGTTATTTAAAACTAAGTTAGTATGTGCAGGACATTTTACAAAACCCAGATTATTCCTTAGAAAATAAAAAAATAAAGTTTTTCTAGAGATCGGACAGCAATTTTGGAAACCTGGGCCACATCTAATAGTGATGTCTTTCCTCCGGATGCAATTTTTCATTTATTGGTCATCTATAATGCCTTGGAATGCATTTGAATAATAAAATTTAAGGAGAAGACTGTACAGTTAGAAGAGCTACTCGGTAGAATAGAGACAGGTGTTGTTGGCAACTGCCTTGTATGACAGGGTAGGAGATCAAGTGTGTACATAGGATTTGTTTACGTTAGAATTAAGAATATAAGACAAATTACGACGCCAGGTCAATAACAGTTTGCGATTAGCAACCTTTGACTAACAACTAGATGCATTCGACCCACTATCCGGTCTGGAACATAGACTCAAATTTAAGAATATTTTCTTTTCAAGTTCAAGTTGAAGGTTCATTTCACTTCACTTTATGTTCAGGAGCATTCACTCTGTTTATTTATCGTATTCTTAACCAGCTTAGGTTACAATGTCTACCATTATATTGCACGAAAAACCATTTAAAATATACAGACTAAAACTTCTAATTACTAGAGAAAAGTATTCAACAAATTGAAGAAATAGGTAAATAATTAAACTATTTTCATGACAACAGTAGATCTATAGCAATCGATTCGATTGTATCGAATAGTCCATCCAATGCACGTTGCACCTTCTGGCGTTCAAATACTTCAAATGCCGATTTTTTTATGAAAAATTTTATTCCACTATTTGAAATTCTATCAATTTATCTATCAAGCCGAAGGAAATGCAAAGAAAGTGTATGGATGATCGAGAGGCACTTGATAAATTTCGGAAACAATAGAGCCTGTTCGACAGCAAGGAGAAACGGAGTTGGTGACAAACGCTGAGTTTAAATGCAGAGAGGTAAGGTTGCATAAGATGGCCAGGGAAATGAGTGCCGAAGAAGGAACTGGATGACAAGTAGCCAAACATTAGGATTCTGAAAGACTTTAACCAGTTCGTTCAGGGAGCTTGGAGGTGAAGAAGGCTCTGGAATTGCTGGGTAAGGCAAAGAACCTGGCGGAGAAGGAAATGGAGGTGCATACTGATCCGAAGGCAGCTGCAAAATTGCTGGGAGGTGAGGAACAAGAGAAGGGCCAAGGTCCGGAGTCAAAGTGTGAAGGAAGATGAGTTAGCAGGAGCAGGAGCCTCTTATTTCAGGTAGATGAGTAATGTGAAGGATTTGTTGAGTGGAGGGGAGGAAGTGGAAATTAGTAGAGGCGCATAAACAAGGTCTCATAGTTTGTTTATTGAGGTACTGGTAATTGTTTGTTAAGTTGGATTTTGGTTATCACGGTTTCGGATTTAATGATAAATGGACTAGCTTACAATCTTAACGAAATTGAAAATATTTTGATCATTTAATCATCAAATTTATCATTTTAATTGCCATATTTTTAGGTTGTCTCTGTCTTAAAATTATCTATTTCTGAATAAATCAATAAAATAAAATGTGTAAAAATCTGAGCAAAATGAATGAATCAATCTATTTTTCTTAGTTTGCTCTTTTTTACTCGATACTCGATATTTATTTGTGACATTATGCTTCATCTTTTGAAAATGGAAACATTCTCTCATTATGTATTAATGTGAATAGCTGCCTAAACTACCATTGGTAGTCTACCAAACATCAACTGTTTACTATTTTCCAATAAGCAATCAGCTAACTGACGCTAAAGGTGGGGTTTGTTGGGAGAGTCACAGATTCACCAACTGAAAACTTTGTAATTTATAAGAATCAGTTATGAATCAATAAGTTATCTATTTTGATTAATCAATTTTTTAAAGAATATGGATAAAACCTTTTTGGGAATGGGTAGTTAATCCCCCTAAACTCGTTTACTTGGTGAAGTCACCGTTGAACTATTGTTCAGTGGATTTACAAATGGTTAATGTAAAGTTTCCGAGATTTCAACAATGTAATATGCTAACCACAGATCCTGTGTTCAAGTAAGAAAATATGCTAAAGCGTGAAACTCTGAAACTAAAACTACTACAAAATCAGTATTTATTTGATAAAACACCTATCTTTGTAATGACTTAATCCAAAACAAATCTGTACTGAATAAAATAATTTACCATTTTTGGCGGTTAGGTTTGGTTGATTACAATAATTTTTCATTTTACATTAAACCATATTTCGATAGTACTTATTATGTGTTACATCGATAGTAAAGAGAAAAGACTTGGTTCATCTACCATTAAATATGTCGTTATAACAAAAATGCTACATTTTTTCAACATCAAAGTTTTACACAAATCTTTTCATCTGTCAACAAAACAATTTACCAACCGTAAATTCAGATCCGGAAGTGATGATAGGTCCAAGCTAGGATGCTAAAAGGTAACCAGCACACTGTAATTTTCTATAAAAATGTCCCCTAAATTGTTTATTTTGATAAAACATGGTTTGTTTGGCGTTGTAAATTTAAATATTGTACTCTTCAAAAGCATAAACACAATTGATAATTTAAATCAAAACAACATCAAGGTAATTTAGCAAAAACGTGTAAACATTTTTATAACTCGAACTTGCAATCCAAGGTTGTAAATATCCATAATCCTTTTGTATCTAATGAACCTATAATTCAAAATGTTTTATATGTATATAAAATGCCCAAAGGCATAATGTTGACGTCTGCAAGAATCTTTTATAATCAAATTGAAATTTGCCATCGTAGGAACACTTTTAGACAAAAACGATGACAAGGGTTACCTTATTTTTTAAAGTTTGATCTAAACGTAATAACTCAATTACGCGAGGTCAAATTCACAAAGTTTAAATGCCAATCTACCTAAGTCACTAAACTATTGTGGCCACTTAAGGATGTCTATGTTCATTGTCTCTATCAAATTCAAAATAGTTTTATAGTCTTCAAGGCTTGAGCTATCAAGCAAATATAAATTCAAAAACTATGCTTCTTTTAATATCAAAATTATTTTGGATTATCCAATGGGATATCATGATGTTGATTTACAGAGAACATTATAATTTAAAATTACGCTCAATTTTATTCTAAAATTATTATTTTCTTCTTCCAATTTATAAAAAGTAAGCATACTTCCGTATATATTTTTCAGTATTTTAGATATCAAAGCGTATCTAGCAAAAATAAAAATGGCTTTATTTCTTGCATTAAGAGCGTTACATTTTAGTGATCAAATTTTGAGCTCACTCTTGGGAAATCCTAAGTTTCCTCAAGTACATCTTAACACTTTAGGTTTCAGCATTGATTCCAGGCGTAGACCGGTTTCTTTCTGGTTAATGAATTTCAATTTAGCAATGACTGCCTTATTATGGCTTGTTTTAATCATAAAAGTCGTTTTAGTTGAAAATACTTGGCATCGTGAACTGCCCGCTCTGATGATGTATGTTAGCTTTTGTTCAATCTGCATACTAGTTATCTCAATAGAAGTCTTCATAATATGGAATGCGCAGGTTTTCTACATACAATTCATGAACAGATTTCTAAAGGTTTACTTTTCGTTTATTCAACCAATTCATTTGAATAAAAGTTTTTTTGAAGTCCTGAGGACGGGTAATTATCTAGCAACTTATTATATTTAAGACATATCGAGTGAAGATAATAACATTTTAACAATTGTTTTTAGAACTAAACAAAGGTCGACTTGGAGAAAATTCGGCTAACAATGCCCTGTTATGTGTTGGTATTGCCGGCCTTCTTACAATTTTGGGCGTTGCTATTGGGCCTATCCAGGTATGCACGGGACTAGACCCTGTTCACGTTTTGTATAAAAACCTTGCACCAAATAGTAGGATTACGTACACACTTCCAGTTGTAATCCTTCGAGTAATCTGGCAAACTATACTTTGTTTATCTGTAAGTCACATAGCCGCAACAGTGGGAATTCCAATTATAATAATGTTGGCTGGATATATCGAAATTATCCAAAGATTTGATGTAATGCCATTTAGCACCTCTGGAGTGTTGGTGTACAAGCAGATTTATTGCATTACGCAAATAATTTTGTCAAAGGTTCGTGTCTTGGCTGGCTCAACCTTGTCACTTTGCTTTTTCATTTGTGTATCTGGGCATTGGATTGCTTTTTGAGGATTCGAATTATTTCCAATTGAACTTTATGTCACTATCGTAGGCATTAGTTTTGTAACTAATATAATTGTTTCACAAACGGTGTCAAGAGCCATAGACGTCAATGCGTTAAGTTCAAAAATGCTTCGAAGCTGGAAGTTGTCTTTAAGAACAGCAAAACATGAACCGTATAAGATTTTAGGAAAATCTTTACGTGCTATTCGACCACTCATCTTTTATTATTGTCTCTCCAAAATTGAAAAAAGTACAAAGATTAATTACTACTCAAACATTCTTGAATTCACGGTAAATGCTCTACTTTTATAGGTTTAATGAACAAAGGTAGCTACATAATGTAAGTATGCTTGCATGTTAGCAGCCAGACTCAATGACTCTATTGTGCAATAAATTGAATACAATGGACAATAACAACTTCAGGAATGGCATTTTAACAGTTTTTGTTTTACTGAAGGTCTACTTTGCAGCTATAAAAACGAACATTTATCACTATTTCATATTTTCTTCAGTTTAAAAAGTTATTTTATGATTTTGTTTTGACTTTTGTCTTTTTTATCAATTGTGTTCATTATAAAACCTACAGACACATTCTACATATAAATATTACGATAATTTTTTTAAACAAAAAAATCAAAATAAATCAACTTAAACAATATATTATTTTGTTCGACAAATGTCCGCAATCCGGCGACACAGCACCTGGACCTCTTGCTGGAGCTGGTGAAGCTAGCAAACTTCATGATAGATGACGATAAATTTTCCTTCAAAATCACTGTGTTAAGACAAGGAAAAAAGTAACAAAGATACAGTTAACTTAACAGTGCGCACTTTCCCTTGTCCCTGAAAATTTATTAAATTTTTAACTTGATTTTCTGTTTACTTTGTTTTAGTTAAAACATGGTTTCTCCCCAAAATTACGGAGACTAGATCTAAAAGAATAGGAGGGCATCACGGTCAATTGATGTGCACTTTTTGAGCAAATACTGGAATTTGCTACTACGTTCCACTTTTTCAATTCAATTCAATTCAATTTTTCTAATGACGTTTGTTATTGCTTTTGTTAACAGAAGCTTAGCACATCAGTAACCGCTACAGTTACTTACTTTTGTATTACAACCCAACTATTTAAAATTAATATTTAGATGCTTAAACAGACGATCAAAAGCAGTTGCTGGCCCACATTCAAATACTTTATTCTCAAGTTCCTCCTTATGTTCTAGTCAATTTTCCTTTACCCCATATTATTATTGTCCACCAGTTCGCCTTTTTGACAAATTAAACTAAAATAAATATTCTTTCGTCTCGTTCCACGATTTGCCAACGGGTACTTGTCCTCTGTACTGGAAGCAAATTCTCAGGTTGAATCAGTCTGTATATACCGTTGAAAACACGATGGTACATTAACCGTCTTCCGATAAAAACACAACTTCGATAGATAATACTTGAACAGACATCCAATAAAGCGCAATAAATGGACAATGCAAAAACTTGAATACGTTTGTCATAATTGAAATATATAATCGCTACTAAATCATCGCCAATAGTTTTTTTTTTGAAAGTAACAATCACACTTGTAAATAAAAGTCAGGCAAAACAAAAGTAGGTAATAGATAATTGCCTATAGTATGCTCCTTTTGGTGGCGTGTGTAAATGGTCTGCCGATGATAAATCTATTGCTAGCAGTAGCGCAAGATAACATTGCCTAGTTTATAGGGTTTTTTATGCTCATATAGAAAATATGTAGAATGAATGATGGGAAATAGAAACTTTTGTGATCTACCAATACTACAACATTATGATGTGTAAAATTGTAGTAGTTGCCGTCCTTAAATTACAAACAAAAAATTACAAAGGCAGTAGATAAGTTTTCTTGAACCGGAATATGGTCATGCATGCCAGCACCAGACTCAAAATCCAATTTCAATATATTCTGTGTTATTTTACATTCCATGAAAATGCTTGGACCAATGCAAATTTCTTGATGTAGAATCAAACAGAATCAAATTCTTATAGTTATTTTAAATATCGCAAACATGGTGTTTATAGTCACAATTAGGGTTACTAAATCAACATTTGAACGGATGTCACAAGAAAATTGATTTGAGGAATAAGCAAAATATAAATATATGGTTTTAAAAAAGTCAACTGTACAGATTATTTTCAATGTGAATTTTTATTTTTATGCAGTCTGGTAAAGTGGCTTTTTAAACTTCCTTCGCTCATAAGACGATCTCCACAAATCGCACAAATAAATTTTCTTTCCTTGTAAAACGACAGGTGAAAATGAAAAAGATATGCTGATGAAAACCGAATACCGCAAGTGCAGTAATACTCGTCGATGGGTTTTGATACGTCTTTTTTGTGGTTTATAAAAACGCAACGGTCTTTTTGTGGTGGAGTACTGGTCACATCTTTTTCGTCATCACTGCTCAAATCTATCACTGTAGTTTCTACATTTAAGCTGACAAGTTCTTGATGAGGAATCTTGGTGACATTAGAAACATTTAGCAAATTTGAAGTAATGTCAGTAAAGCTTCCTTTATCTAATCCACTTTTCACATATTTTGTAGGCTGTATTGTAATTGATGTGTCAGAAAAGCTATTGCTTACTTTGTTTACATATTGATGTGATTCTGTAATACGTGAATTATTGTATTCACTTCCCAATCCAGCATTTGCATTTTGTAATAAGTTATTCATACCACCGATATTGGATAACACCTCCTCAGAAGAACTAGTATTCCCTGAATGTTGAAAATTGTCTTGATCAGTTTGATCACCACATTGGTTTTGTGTAGTGCCGTGATTAATACAAGTTGAATGAGTTTTATACTTTTCAAAATCCAAATGTTGAACTAATGCCATTGCACTGGAATAGCTGGATCTGCACAAGCATGCAAACTCTTCGGTTTTTGTGACATCAAACCCATGCTTTTCCGCAGAAACTACTGGAAGTGATGGATGATCCAAATCCGCTTGATTGTCAAGTTCCTGCAAAATTTGATTTATTTCTTCTCCTTGTATCACTTCAAGCAATGTGTTGTTTGGTGTTACTAGAACTTCAGCAGATATGTTGGCTAATTCTTTGCAAGTGGTATTGCTGGATAATCCATTTGCGAACATTTTAGTATGCCAACAGTAACTTTCAAATAAATTATATGAATATATATTTTACTGTCTTTTTTCATTTGTTGCCGTGTTGAGCTCTTGGTATGTCTGTGTGTTAACTGAAACAGAAAATTTATAAACTCAGTCTTTTTAACCATTAAAAATGAACAATTCTAAAAAATGTATTATGCTGTTACGAATTCAATTTGGTATTTTCAAAAAGTATTCGAAAGGACCCATCATGTATATGACGTTTTATGGAAATGTGTAATAAAATTCATTCTTCGTCAAGCAAAGCTTCATACTTTATTAATAGAATAATAAAGCAGATTGCTCTTTGGCTGTATGATATTGATTAATAAATTACCGTTAAACCTACCATCCAGCAAGACTTGTGTTTGGTTAGGCAGTTTGTTTTTGTGCTTTTTCCAGAAAGACAGAGGAACATGTTTCTATAATCACTTTATTTGCTGAATAAAGAATTGCACAGTTGTAGAGAGAAAACTGGCACATGAAAAACATATTTTTTGATTGTTTGACTTCTACTGGCTTTATTTACTTATGTATAGAAATAGATTTTAAAATGTACACGAAACTGTTATCGTCAAAATCGCTTGCACAGCAGTAAATTCACATTGAAATTTAATCTACCAAATTATATTCTGTGATGTTCATGCTTGTGGCAGGATATCGTTGGACAATTTGAAATTATTTTCAGTTTTGTAGCAAAGTCTCTTACCAGGCACAAAGAAGACTGAACTATAGGTATGGTAGCTCACAATTATGATAAAAGTTATTTAGTTGTCAGCAGAAATAACCGAATTCAATATTGTATGGGATGTGTAAAGGTGTTGGAGCAAAACAACTTAAATATTAATCGTTTAGTTTTGGTATTATTATCAGGACAGTAGTAGCTATGGTGTGACTTGTGAAATATATTTAAACACATGATGGGCTGTGAACCGGATTATGAGTTTGCAGAATGCTTGCTGATATTGTTTTGTTAACGTTTAATAATTCATGTGTACTGGAGGAAACTAGTGAAGGGGATGTATTGATTGGTTTTATATTGAGAATGATTAGATATGCTCGCGTAAAATAACTTTATATGCACAAATATGGCATTTGGCAAGAACATGGAAAACTCATTTTAGCATGAATGTAGTCCGTATATGTTTTGAATGTTTTATTTGAGTATTCTGGTGACATTTCATTATGCTTGTTGGGAAACTTTTCACTATTTCCAACATTCGGTAATTAACTTCAACGCACGAGAGATATTAAAGGCTTAATTTACCCTGAACAGTTTCTATAGAAATATTATTTTAAAGTTTAGAAAAACACACCATAAACATCCATAGTATACAATTAAAAATTGCTTGCTGCTATGGTCACATGTAAATTCTGTCACTGTCGATGTCTATCTAGTTTAGAAAATATTTGTCTGACTTAAGCTTCCTTGGGTTAAAACATATTTCATTTGTGTAAAAATTAAAGCAGACGGACGAGCAGACGGGCGGACACACAACATCTTAAATAGCTCCTCTGCGGAAGCAGCGCGCTAATAAACTTCATGCAAACGCGCCATAATCTTTGTCGTGAAGTAAGTGAAGAGGAATATTGGAAATATCAAAAAAACTCAAAAACTTTTTAAACTGTAAAGGAGGTTGTAAAAGTAATGTGCCTGGTTTCTATTTTTTTATGAATTCGTGTATTAGTTTTTGGGTGCGTTATGGGGCTCGTGTTCGGTGTTGGTGGTGAACGGACACGCAGTCGGCAGAGAGTCATTCATTGAGTAGTTGGCAGTTGTGAGAAGTGATCGGAGCAATTTTTAGAGATATTAAATTGTTGGGTTATTGAATTTGATTGAGATTAGTTTGTTGAATAAAGCAGAGTTGTGTTTTATTGATTGATTTTCTATAAAAGACTATATTTCCAAAGTGCTGAATATTTATTTGTCATCGTAATCACTTTTTATTGGCATAATAATTATCTGGGATCGGTGCGGTACTGTTCTAGGCGGGTAGCCATTACGGTTCCGTTACATATTTTGGAGGCCCTGCCCAGATTAGTGAGGGGAATTGATTGTGCTTCGGTGATTACGACAATAAGCGGAACTTTATAATGCAAATTTTTGTTGCTGTTGATGGTGACGCCATTGTGACACTACCTACCTTAATACAGGTTTCCAAGCTGAGAACGAAATATTTTAATATGCAAAGAACGGTGAAAAAAATGGTGTGGACTAGAGAAATAATAATAAAAAGCTTACATTTGGAAACAGCAATTTGCATGTCTTAATACTCCACACTAAGATAAAAGTGCTAAAAATGCTTGTGGAAAATCGATATCGTTAAAACCTATACTTGAAATATCATTCAAAAAGCAACATTTGGGCTATCAGGGCTATGCACTGTTTGGTAAATGGTTGGGAGCAAACTTGCCTGGGAGCTAAAGTCCTAGGGAGCAAATAGTTTGGGAGCAAATTGAACACTGAGCAACATGGCACGGGGGCCAAGTGGTCTGGGAGCTAGTGGTTATGGGAGCAAATTTAGCTGGGAGCAAATGGCACGGGGAGCTAATGTGTCTGGGAGCAAGTGGGTCGGTGAGCTAACTGACCACCGGGAGCTAGCGGGTTTGGGAGCTAATAGCCAGTTACCTTTAGTATGTAGGTGGGGTCGGAAAGAGATAATACTGCTGGCTACTTAGATCAGTTTTTACATTAGCTAAATACTTAAAGGAATTACAATTAATTTAATTATTTATTAAATTAAAAGTTCTCCTCTGTATGGGTCAGGTTAGCCAGGTTATGTTTAACATTCTGTTTCGATATAACTGCATTAGTCATAGGAGCAACGTGGATCTGATGTGTCAGCTAGCTATTCCGCCTCCACCACGAAACGGAATGGCGCTGAAGCATTGCAAAAAATGTTTCTGTTTAGTTAATTACTCTATTTTACAAATCTACTTAACCAATTGGTTTGAAAAGCTAAAAAATACCCAATTAAAGCTAAAAGTATGTTATTGAATTAATTGTTTAATTGTTAACTTGTAGCAATAAATAAATAAATATATGAAATGATCTTTGTACGCACACGACCATAAGTTTTGTTCTGGTTTACTATGAAACTTTACAAAAATGTGGGACAAGTTGAAAGGTTACTGAAATTGCAATTACTCCGAATCACATCAATCGAAATGACTAATTAAGATGGATAATCAATTAAAATGGCAGAATATTTATGGTAATATAATGGTTGCGAAAATGTCATCAGTCAATCGCAATAGCAAATAGAAATTAGTATTTTTATGGAGTCAATTCATTCGAAAAACAGGTAATGTCATTACAATAATTTCGTTCTAGTTTTGAGTATTTGAAAAATTTGACGCCTTAATACATTTTCGTAGTTAGACCGGGTAAATGTTTTTACACAGATCAGATAACGTTGTTTCACTGAATTGTAAAATTCTTAATTGCCTTTATGTTAGAATGATTGCTGTAATCACAAATGCCATAATTACGTACTTTCGTCGGATGTCAGTATGAGAGACACTCTTTCCCGTTTAACATGTCATATCCTAATTAAATACAATTTGTGTTAAGATTTAACGAACATATTTCCATTTCATTTTTGAAGAAGAAGCATGTTATAAATGGTGCGGGGAAAATTAGGAAACCCAAGTTTAAAAATTAAATTGATTCAATTTTTATGCCGGAAAGAGTCGCGCGAAAATCACCTATAATATCTTTTCATATATTTTTTTGTTCTATTTGTAATTTGTATTACGCTACTTCGAAGAACAATGCTGAATCCAATGGTTAAGGTGACTATGGTCATGTCATTTGCCTCAACAACAGCTTTGCTACTTCTCTCTTCCTTATGTTTTCCATGTGTCCAGAATGGGATTATTTGGATAAAGCCTGGAGGTCAAGGTCGCGGTGGTGGTCCACCCAGGTACGTTAGAGGCGGTTATGTACGGCCGTAAGGTTTCTTGTGGCAGTACGGGAAACGGAACGGATCCTAGAGAAGTGGAGTAGGAAGGCCTGGTGCCTATCCACAACGTTGCCAACCGTTGATGTATCCTGTAGGAAATACAGACGTCCAAACATGATTGGTGTCCCCACCAAAAGACCGATACACACTATGAGGACAAAACCAAAGCTGTCTGCTAAGAACTACCTCATTACAACGGGGAAAAAAGAAGTCTCTTTCTTGCAAATATTTCTGGCTACAAACCCTACTCATTTTGGAAGGTGTATTTGAACAAATCGAAAAGGATTTTATTGTTTTGTTCAATTTCTATCCTACGTTAAAGCTGATTTAATGTGATATAAAAGCAGAGTTAGAGTTCCTGACAATAAAACATCCCCCAAGCTCCGTTTTGCGTCCGATGCTTATCAAACCACTGCACTGGTCTGCTCTCTCTGAAGAATTGGAAAGGGAAATGACAATTTTTGTTTTGTCAAATCCTCGTTCAATTTCTTTAAAAGTGTTTACTTGGTATTACGTTATTTTTTAACCCTATTGCAAACATGGAAATTTTCAATTGGTTCAAAAGTTTTGTTGTTCTAGAGTCATGTTCTTCAAGACATGCAAATGGTTGTCATGTGCGGGTTAAAAAGTTCCTGGTTTACAAATTATTTAACGAGAAGTCAAGAGGATGTAAAAAAGAATTGCTGCCATATTATAAAAAGTATATACATATTAACTAGAGGTATGCAAGCATTACGCACTACACCCATAAAGTTTACGTTGCGCATTAGCTTTTAACACTTTTGAGTCAGTTAAACCATTGCCATAACTGAAGTACTTAATTATCTGAAAAACTTCCTTAATACGTGGTTTTTTCTTAGGACACAAAACAACCACAACTTTATTTGAAAACATTTTGTAATCCTAGATTGTAAACCTATTTTGCAGCATACCGGAAACTGTGGTTCTAACATTTCTGCAGAGACAGCGTAACCCCACTA
>CM056171.1:60418392-60447241 GCA_029691765.1 Entomobrya proxima | reverse complement strand
CAGGAGAAGAGGTCAAAACATACGTAAGTTTGAGAAAAGCAAAAGTTTGAGAGTTAAGCAAATTGAAAAAATACTTGGAACTGCTTTTTCCTCCATTAACACCCACTTCTCCACTTAACTTTCAGTAATACTGGGAACTTAACTCCCCATTTTTGCCGGTCCTTTACTTTCTTCTGTTTAACCTACCACCCTTTCACCGTTTTCATTTTCACATCCTTTTCACCTCCTTTTCCCTGCAAATTTCCCTCACCTCCGTGAGGAGTCCTCCCTCCAACCCGGTATTTCGCTCCACTACCCCCGGGCCTCCACATATCGTCTCACTTGGACTTCGTCCACTTCCGCCGTTTCCACAAAATCTTTCTGGTCTCGCCGCCGCCATGTTACCCAGCGGCTCAGTCTTTGGCTAATCGTGAATCAGGTGTACTTTTATAGCGGGGCTAAACACCACAAAAGTCTATGAATCAATGTGACCGCAACCAACTCCTCCACCAAGAAGCCATCAAAATGCTGCAGTTCCCAGACTTTCCCTCCACCACATCTCTCAAAGATCTCCGTTCTTAGCCTTGGGGCTCCCGTTTACGGTCCATCAATATCTTTGCCTGCTAATCAAACCCACCTCCAATTTTGCCCACCCCACCAGTGGCAAACGCAAAGTGGTAAGGGGTCTGAGTATTACATTATTCAGACGAGATAAGATGGAAGTTCATAGCTGCCTTGCAAAACATACCAAAACGCGGGTAAATTCCAAAAAAGTCGGGATGTTTTTGGAAAATTGACAAAAATACATGGAACCCCGCTTTTTTTCCATCTACTCACTACTCACCCACTTCTACTCTGCCAACCATTCTCCATTCTTCAATTCTCATCATTCCATCTGCCGTCTTCACGCCCAATTTCCGCTTAATCCAATCACCCTCATTACCTATTCTACAAGCACCCAAAGTTTTTGAAAACATTATAACAGCTATAAAATTGTGTATTTTTATTAATGTTAATATATTATTTATTAAGCCCACTTTTCTACAATATGTATCCTAAGCCATTATACATTTTCCAACCCAAATCTGCTTGGATACATAATTAAAACCACATCCTAAAACAAATTAAACATAGCTGAATCGTCCCAATTATTGTCATCGTTATTGTTGAATTGTCAAAAAAGTCAGCGTTTGAAAATTACACTCCTCAGATCCTGGGAAACAAGATGTAAGAATCACCATACTTATTAGACAAATAATGCCATGTTCGAAGTAATTAGTTTTTACTTTCAATTCCAGATAATAACTATCAAAGGAAAACTTTATTCAGGGAACATGAATTTAAAAATAACAGACAACATGAAAATATTTATTATAAATGATGAATTTCATCCATAGGGACTAAGTTGGGGAGAGTTCCTCGGATACAAGCTGCATTCCCTCGTTGTATAGCTAGGGATATCCGTTGGAAGAGGTAATGTTTGGCTTTGGGGTCGCCACTTTCAGAGATCAAGCTTCTTCCTATCGTATCGAAGAAACTTTTCGCTTCGTCACACCATGGTCCTAGAGTTTCGACAGCTAATCCCTTGAATAAAAAGTTGGCCGATTTTAAAACTTCATACTTAGCATGTTTGTCTTTACATGCAGCTTCAGCAGCAGATCCAGCAGCATTGCTAGTTCGTGGAAGATGAGAGGCGGCTAAAGTGTCTACACATGTTACGTCCCATAATAAACGCTGACCTTTCGACCAAGGAACTAGAGTAACTCCATCGGGGCGTTTACCATCGGATCTTGATAAACCAGAGGGTTCTAGAGTAGAATGAATATTAATGGAGGCTAGAGATCGCTGAACTATTTTGTTTAGTTCCTGGTGTCTTGATATTCGTCCTTTAGCTTTTGAACAACTTAGACCATGAATCCCCGTTTCAGAAACCATTGCACCACATTCGCAAACATGACCAGTAAAAATTTTGCATCCTAGACGTAGACCAACGCAAGTTTGGAAAACTTGATTATCAAAAAGCGTGCCGACATTTTTTGATGGGATAGCATGTAGCCATGCACCAGACTCCTTGCATTGCAGTGCTTGAAACCTGGCTGAATCTATTTCTGAATGAAAGGTCATGTTGTTGATTGTTCTGGAAATAACAATGTTGTCCCAATTACGCTGGCAGGAGGGGATTGGCGGTACCGGGATGATCTCATCTTTGTAATGTGCTAACCATGCATTTACAGCTTCCTCTTGATAATGAATAGAGAAATCAGCCTCCTGAGAATTTAGAATGGGAGAGACTAACCTCTGTACAGCATTAACAGAAGAAAGGAATGCAGGTAGACATAAATCGGAGATTTTCCGAATACCGAGTCCACCATATCGAATAGCATAATTGCAATTGATAATTGCATATAAATGAAAATTTGAATAAGAAAAGTCACATGGATAAACTCTCTTCCTATGTATGAAATGTATTAACACAGTTGTTTTGTAGAAGAATGTTGAATATGTGTAAGACCGGAAGCACAGATCTGTGACCACAAAAAATTACAAGCTTTCTAATCTCCCGGATCGCTTTAAACCAGTGTTCCTCCTCCCTTTTCCTCCGAAACACAGTAACAGGTTAACAGGTTGTTTAGCAAGCTCAGCTTAGATCATTATGCTGCAGAACAAAATATTAAAAAGGGTTAAGCCCAACACGGTGAAGAAGGGAAGAAATTTAAAAAATAAGTGATTTTGGAGGGGATCGGAGGAGATTGACAAGTTGGAGTGGAGGTGGTGGTGGGTACAGGATTCTTTCGATTTTGTAACATTCTTGTGTGGGTTTCGGGCCATTTGGTTTTTGGTTGAGGTGGAGGTGCTTCTTGAACTTGGTAGATGACATAGCAGGCTTTTGTGCAATTTGACAAGATCGATATTTGGAACAGGTGAACGCAAGGGAAACTATAGACATGTTCAGAACTCCTTGCTTATAAATTCAAAATTATCATTTAGTGTAAAGTTTTTCAAACATAAAACTGGAACAAATCATAATTTTTATGTTAATAAACTATATTTAACATAACCCATTGCGCATACCAAAATAAAGCTCAAGATGCTGGTGCCATTTTCAAAAGTCAGATTCAGTAAACGAGACAATACTGGTTTTCCGTAATTCATTCCACTACGTGATTTCATATAAAATGTCAAGACATATGGTCGTTGGTCGTTTATTCTCTCCCCACTCGCCCATTTTATTAAGTTCCAGAATGAACCAAAATGAAACTTAATCCGGGGTTGTGCTATGTAAGTAAATTAGCAAGCAAGTAAGTTCTTTACGATCTGAAAATACACTAATAAATAAATGCGAATGCTAATGTAATAAATGCAAATTAATTAGTGCAAAATGCAATTTTAAATTGTTTAAAAGCTTTTGTGCTAATTAAAATTGTATTATTTTGTGTATAAATTCTTATAATGATAACCGTTGAAACATGATGTATGAAAAACCCAATTACATATGTGTTAAAATGAATTCCAGCATGTGCAAATGGCAAATGCAAACGTAATGAGTTTTATTTTATCAATTGAAATGCAAAATGTGCGCTCGTGCACTTCATTCAACTCCAAAATAAACCAAAAATTGGAACTGAAGGTGGAAAAATAAATTACCAACGTAGTTTTAAGTAGCTAAAACCATACTACAAGGTTTTATCAATTTATGTATAAAATTTTTGTGCTGATTAAATCAGCCTGATTTGGGAGCGTTTGGTTTTCGTCTGTGAGCACTTCACAGTGAGGGGGTAGTGGTTTAGCATAATGTCATGAAGTAGTATAGATGAATTGCGGTGTTTGATAAATTTGGAAATGATGAAAAAACTAAAAAGGTATTCTTTTATGCATAATAATTATTTCTAATGATAACCGTTGAGACACAAATGCATGCGGTGACCGGCACTATTATCGCCATCATTTTATCGCGATCATTATATCGCCATCACATTATCGCGATCATAATATGGCCTAATCATTTTATCGCGAAATCAAAATATCGCCATGAAAATATCGCGATCATAATATCGCCGAATCACTTTATCTCGGAATCCAAATATCGCGATCATAATATCACCGAATCACTTTATCGCGGAATCAAAAATATCGCGATCATACAGGGGTGCTACTTAACTTTTGCCGAACTTACGAGGGTCGGAAAAATATGTTCCTATAATGTTACATAAATTGTCATGTTATGGTTTGAAAGAGCAGACATTTTAATTACGTTTTTGATGTAACATCATTTTTTTAAAACAATTGTCACAAAGGGGCGTTACCGGAAATGAAGAAACGCGTTTTATGGGTTTCCACGGGTTTTTGTAGTTAAACTGGTTGCAAATTTAGATTTCCTACAACTGAACTTAGCGTTTCTAATCAGATTATTTAGCATTGGACCCATTCCGTATAAAAAGTTTGGTCTGTACGGAAAGTTGGAGTTACTACATCTCCATAAGTTTGAAACAATCTAAACCGAATTTTTGCAATCTTAGCAAAAACCAAATTATTTACTGCAAATATGAATTTCCACTGTGAAGATGAATATGCTAAACAATGCATAATACCATGCTGCACTGTTTAAGAAGTTATCCAGGAATATTTGAGCAAAGTGATGCTCAGAAAGGTCAAATATCTTTGATAATCGTAACTTTTCATCATCTTACACCGCCAGATTGACCATGGATTATGCCAAAGATATTAAAAATATACTCAGAGTGAGCATTATACTAAAGAAAACACTCCTGTAGAAAGTTTAGATGCCAGTCTCACGGACTCTGAGAGCTTTAGCTATTTGAAACAGCCAATGTTTCTAAAGGAGAGAAGAATTTTTGACGTGTGTTTTGAAAGTTACTAACAGATACGGATAAAAGTCGCCCTAAAAATGATACAAAAAACAAACAAATGGTGCAAATTCCGATGTCTCCAACTAAAATTAAACTCTGGAGATTATTTTAAAAGTTGTAGCAAGGTTCAGAAACAAAAATTGTAAGTTTGACGGCTTCGTGAAGTTTGGCAAAACATAAGTAGCACCGTTTAGTAATATCGCCGAATCATAATCTCAATGATTTATTCAAAAAAACTTAACTTTGTTCTTTGCCGCTATTTGTTCTTATTGTTGATATTTGGTCCTATTCTGCTCTAAGTTGACGGGGTTTCGACTCTGCTTAGTCCTTGGAAAAGCCGTTACAAGCTGGGGACCAACCAGTCGTCAGCGGGAGAGCATCACTCCCGAACCCCGTCCCGGGTCCTTATGTCACACAGAGCCTAAATGACGAGGGTCATAGAGGGAAGACTCTTCCCGGGCCGGGACCTAGTTGGGTGCGGCATGGGCCGGGATTTGCTGGACACGTCATTGCATGAATAAAAAACTGAATCCAAAACTTAAAATATAAAATACTTTTGAGTGACAACAACGACGTTTGTCGATGCACAGTGGGTATTATCTTTCTCTTCTTGAAACCAAGTATCAGAAGGTTCCTGAACACTCATAATTGTTGGGCATTATCACTTGGTATTCCATTTCTAGTTTTCTAAAACCTTTTTTGCCGGTCAGTGAATCAAACACAGATGAGTAACTCCATGGGTTGTATAAGGCCGGAAATCGAAGTTTTAAAATCGAATCCTTGACTGCATATTATTATTGCTTACATAAAATAATAGGAACAATGCACATTTCATTTTTTCTGAAAACGCAAAATGGCCGAGTTATGCAGCTAGAAAGCATTTTGAGTTCAGTGGGCAACTTCTAACTCAGTATCTAAATAATATGAAAACCACGATGAAAGTGATATCTATCCTCAGAATAGCAACCTCCACCTCCGCAAAATATTCAAGCGTTTCTGAACCATCACAAAAAATGTTGTTTAATTCCTTAGGTTAATTAATCACTATATTTCACAAATTTATGTAACTAGTTGACTTAAAACATTACAATACAAATAACTAATTAAAGCTTAAAGCATGTAATTAAATACTTTGCATCTGTTTCTAAATCCAGCTTAGTTTCGACCCGGCGCCCGTGCGTGGGTGTGCTAGCTTCACTTCCGTTATGCATTCCAAGTTCCTCCGAAATTATCTCCATTTCCCCTCTGACCACCAATAAATCCGCTGAAACTGTGACTCAAGCTTAATGACGTGGGCAAGGGCGTACCCAGGGGTGTGCACCAGGTGCACGTGCACCTACCAAAATTCAAAAATAACGAAAAATATTGCATTTCTGGCTAAGAACAGCAGCTTTTCACGCCACAATATGCAATATTTTTAGTAATCAAAGCAATACAAATGGTAAATTCTGTCCAAAAACACGTGATATTACTATTGAGTATCTAGAAACTTTTAAAATTATAAAGAAACATGAGAAAAAATTTGTAAAAGCGCGGTTTTGCGCACCCAAAAATTTCCAGTGCACCTACCAAATTACGCTTCCGGGTACGCCACTGGACGTGGGTTAAATAAACTATTGTGATAAACTTGCCATTGAAGACTATTTTTGAAGCTCTTCCTCATAAATCTTCAGTTTATTTGCTTTCTCCACAATAGTGATAGCAAAAATCGGAAACTAATCGTGATTAATCGCGATTATTCCGATTTTTGTCCAAACGTTTTGTGCGTGATGGGAAACGTTTTATACAAAAATCGAATCGAAAATCGCGATTAATCGCGATTTCTAGAAAACGCAATTTTATGGCAAAATTAGCATTTAAATTTGCTTAAATTAAATGTGAGTAACCTATTTACACAGAAATTACACGAATTGATTTAGTCACATGCTTGGTGTTGTCCAATTTGAACTTTTCTCAAGTTTTGTATTTGTTATTTGTAGGACTGTCAGTAAATTTTAAGGAAACCTGATTGATTTTATGGAATTTTTCTAGGAAGTGAAAATCGCGATTTTTTCGATTTCCAAACGTTTTCAGCACTGATCGAATCGGTTTTCCGATTATCTAAACGATTTTACCAGAAATCGGATCGGAAATCGTTTTGGAATCGCGATTAATCGTTTGCCATCACTACTCCACAAATTGCTTCGCTTCGCTTGCTTCGCTTTAACCGCAAATCATACCGGGGCGTATAATCTAACTTTAATTTTGGGTTTAAACCCGGTTTAGTCGAGTTTAAACCCGGTTTAGGATTACTCCAATAAAGGGTGTCTACTAAATCGGAGCACAAATTTTGTTACGCTACATAGGTCAACTGTACAAGCCTATTGAATTGAGTTCATAATATTCTGATACAACATTTTAAGGGCTTTAATACCAGTATTACTTGTGGTCAAAACCTGATAGTGTAATGATCCTATTGCTGCATTTGTTAAGGGACCCAAAATATGAATTTTCCCGGGTTTCGAACAAGTTCACTTTTATTTTCAAATTTATTTCTTTAAAGAATTCCAATATAATCAAAGACAACCTAGGGTTTTGATCTCCATAAAATGCAGATTCAGAAATATATCTAACCGTCTCCATTGCTGGTTTCTTTAGAAAGTTATGGCAGTGCGTTAGTTTTGAACATTTTTTTTCGAACATGAAAATATGTGCTATTGCAATACCATTTCATAACTTTCTTTCTGCTTTTAATTATGAAATGATCTTTAGTGCATTAAGTAAAAGAAACATTGCTGAATACAAATTCATCAATAGCAGGTCTGAGTTCTGTCTATGTGTGTACTCAAAATGCAAATCTAAATAAGCTTTTGTTTCCTTATCCGTTGCATGTTTGACTCTCTACAACTGCAGTTACAGGGTATCTTATATTCAAGCGGATGTACTATTCTGCAAAGAACTATATGGTCAATATACTAAAAACAAAATATCGAACTTTGTTTGCTTTCTGTACACGTGACCATAAAATAAAGTCAATCTGGATAACAATTTTTACAATGTACAAAGCAGTGCAGTGCTGCTGCGTGTGTTGTTGCTCTTGCGCTGCGCCTTGTTTTTGTGTGTTGTGTGCATAGAGGAAGGAGCGCATGGGGGATGCTGCTGTGGTCAGGCGCGCGTATTTGTACGTTAATTACGATTATTAATTGATTATTTGAAATTCCAAAGCTGCGTTTTACACCTAAAGGAAACCAGATTTGGAATCTGCGTGAAAAGCTGAACAAGATGGGTATATCGCATCTTAGTTTGCGATTAACAGTCAATAGCATACCTTGTTAGTTCTATTCGCCCAAAAAGGCGTTCGACATTTTTACCTGCTTCACTTCGCCCAAAATGGGTTTCGACATTTTTACCTATTCGCCCATAATGGTTTCGCCTTTCTTACCGTCGACTATTATACCATTCGACTTCTATGTTTCGACTTCTTTACCGGACACCTCTGGAGCAGGTCACTCTTGAAGTACTCCACAGAAAGCTAAACATACTATATCGGCTTGGATACGTGAAACCGTAGAAAGTGGTACTGGTGGTAAAGATAAAACTAAATGTACTGATCTTACGGGTGCTTTCCTATTTCACCATTATCGTTGGCCTTCGCAGAATAAAACGTTTGCTCACTTGAAATTTAACGAAAAGTTAGATAAACTGAAAGAAATGTTTAAAACAAGTGAATATACTTTTGTTGAATTTACTTCGTGCAGGCTAGTAAGGCTAGTTATGAGACAATTTAAGCCGAGATAAAAATAAAATGATTTCAATCGTGTTGCATTGGAAGTTTATTCATATTCGTCTAAAAAGTAACAACAATCACCCGTCATGGAAATCTATACAACAAAAAACTCCAGCAAGTACAAGTAAAGCAATTTCGGCGTCTAAATGCTTCCAAAATTTCTTGAAACTGAACACGCTCACAACTTTTTAAAACATATTGTTTTTGATCTACCATAAAAACATACATCATAGTTTACTCGTTTAGCACAATTATCTATTTTAATGGAGAATATTTTATGAATTTTCTACAATACTGCACTTTTTTCATTTTGTTTGAACGTAGAAGACGCAGTAATGGTATGCTGTTCTATAAAGTTGATATGTATACTTCTTGAGGTCTGGCCAAATACATGATGGTGGAGCCCTTTAGAGATTGAAGGAACAGTGGAACTTGTTGCAATAAGCAAGGAAAGCATTTGGAAAATTGAAATATAAAGAGAGGTGGGATTGAGAGATCTTCTGAGATCCTTGCTTTAATTTAGTTTCCAGCACGATCCTCAACCTGCCATTTTTATTGTATATTTTATTCTATAAACAAAAAGTTAATTGCTTAAAGACATGAAATTTCTCTGCCGGATAGAATCTTCGGTTTCCCGAATATTCTAGGCATACTCTCCGAAAAGTCAAAAATTAATCATCACTATGCAGAAAATGATTTTTTCCGGGAAATGCACAATTTTTGTCATCTTTTTAAAATTTAACAGTCATTAGCATACCAAATATTAGATGCAAATTTTTGTTGAGCAAAGAAACTACAGTCCCTGACTGGATGTTAGAACTAGCACAAGTAAGATGGGTAATACAGATTCTGATTTAGGTTTCGAGCGTGTACGTGTAAGTCTGTGGTTTTAGTGTATGAAATCATTCTCAGTGAATTTGTCGATAGCGAGTTTCATTTGAAAAATATATATCTCTTCGGTACGGTTGTACTTGTTCTGGTTTTTGAAGTCTTACTTTTTCATGTATATGGTCGCTCTCGCGGTTATACAAAATATATTCGAGATGACTTCTGAGACGTAGACAGGTGCATTAGGTACTAAAAAGTACCAAGTGGTCAAAAGGAATGTAGTAGTGCATTAAGAAGGACTGATAATCGTATTTGCTATATTGTAAAAGAACCTTAAATTTAAATACAATGACAAAAATAATTCATTTTTCTGCAGAGTGATGATTAATTTTTGACTTTTCGGAGAGTATGCCTAAAATTTCCGGGAAACCAACGATTTTATCCTGACAAATAAAATATTGCCTTTATTATTTAGGTTAAACGTAACAATGCAGACAATTTTTCAGCAGCATGATGTGCAGCAGAAAATGCTAATTTTGCTTAGACAGGAGGCATAAAATAATTTAAAAAACTGCCCCTTTTATGGTTGCATTAAATACAATTCATTTTCCAATTACTCTGAATACTTTTCATAGGCTTTTCAGCCTTGTTTATTCTATATTTATCACCACACCACCGTAAAAAAATACTGGGTTTCGGAACGTTGAATAAATAAAATCAGGAGTGAGTGAAAAACATTGTGATGGTTCACGAGTTTGCCTATAATTTTCATACAGCAACTAGTTGAAACTACGGAATGGTGAGAAAAGTTTTCTTTTTATAGTTGCGGAACATTGCTGTAAGAGTAAATGCAAATTGACAACATGTCCAGTTGTGTATTTCCATTGTGCATTGTTTTGAATTTATTGCACAATAGAATTATTTTGTTTCAAATCATTCTGGGAATTTGTAAACTTGTAAATTGCTGCGCACATGTTTTGTAAACTCTGTTTCTGAACAGTTTAGTAGGTCTTACTAGGAGGAGGCCCGTTAAAAAATTTAACGGTAATCTAGAATCATCGAAACTATTTCTTTATTTCATTAATTATACGGTACAGAGGCATCTCCCATTAGCTCCCACATCTTTACACTTGTACTTTAGATTCATGAACTTTAAGTGGTAGATCCTTGATTGCCGTTTTCCTTGTTTCCATCCTCAGGCTCGTTGTCTTTTTCTTGTGGTTGCCTTGCTGCTGTAGATTCGGCAAATGCATTGTCCTCCAGCAGCATGGCTTCGGTGATACTATCCATGTGCTCATCATCCTGGGGTTTGAAATCCTCCTTCAGCTTTTTGTGTTCTTCCTTTTCCTTCTTTAGTGCCTGCTGCAGCTCACGGATCGTTTTTTTTGTCCTTAGTCGCTCCTGCTGGGCTTGTGCTTGTGCCTGTCGGCGCTTCCGAGTAATGGCATCGGCGCTAGCCCACTTACACACGACACAGAACGCGTCATCAGCTAGAAAAACAAATTTAATTTTAAAAATCTGCCTGAACACTATAGTTAAATCGTGATATTTGAATGACTCACTATGTATGTAGGCAGCACATTGGCCACATAAACGCATTGACGAATTTCCTAGGTCTGGGGTAACATCTGCAGAATGGAAACGAAGAGGCGCCCCACACAATTGCTTTGGACATCGAGCTTAAATTAAAATCATTCAAAAATTATTACCAAGCATATACACTACTAATTTTACTGAAAGCATATCTATGGCACTGTCATTGTATTTTTGGAAAAGTCTCACCAAGTCTTTGTATTCCTTGATTAAAGATGATTTCCCCACATTCCGGGCAGTAACGGTCGGTGAAAGGGTTGTATTCCCGTCTAAACGCACGGCCTCGTACGGATCCAGACCCCTTAAATATTAAAATTGGTGGCTACAGCTTACAGTTAAGGGTTTTTAAAAAATAAATCATGCAAAAAATTATCAAGTTACCTTTGCAAAACTCATTTTTCCCTGGTTTTCCCTCAAATTGTTCGCTGGGATCTTTTGGAGAGATTGGTTATAGAATTGATGATTTGAGCTATCCGTAGCCCTGACCTGAGGACAGAGGGAGTTTTAACCGATTTTAATTTTTGTATTTTACTTTTGCTCGGCGCTGATTGTCGTATTAAATTTGTAATTGAATTTACCTATAATCAGTCAAAAAGTCAGAAGATCTTATGTGGGGAGATTACCTCTGGAACTACTTATCCGTACTGCACTACTGCCGCTACTTATCCCGCAGCATGCTCCTAAAAAGATAATAAATTTTTGACTGATTAAATTAAACACACGTAATTCGAGTCGATTCTATGTTAGAATGTTAATTAATTGTTTACTTTGACTTACCGCGTCAGCATTAGTCAGTATGGGACACGATACACCCTTTACAAAGAAGGCCCTGTATAACTAACAGAGAAACCAACTTTTTAACTGATTAATCGACTTTTTCTTTACTTAACTAACTGGTTGACTGTTATAAGAACTGCTGTGTTAAATTAAAACTTATATTAATTTGTTAAATCACTCAAAAGTGTTCGCCAGCACAAGTTTTTTTTGTCTTGTAAGAAGAAATTGCACAAACATTCCTTTCTGGTTGTACTACAGACAAAACCGAAATCCTACACTGAGATGACAAAGTGGAAGACCACTACTTGAGAAGGCGACAGGTAAAGTCAACGTGTTGTTGTCTGCTCCACGTCATCACGTTGAAGAAAACGTGTTGAAACGCCATGCAGCCAGTGTGCAGTTGAATTGTGCGTGAAGATCATGTGGGTAATAGAATACTCGATGGCATGAAGTGGATAAAAAAGGAGGAAAGTAGGTGGCGCGATGGTATGCATTTGGTTTGTTGTGCCTCGTCACGCAATGTGATCGTGAGCAAGGCAATCCTGAGCATAGTATGCTCAAGCAAGCATTGCAGCTACAAAAAGGGTGAAGCTTACGCATCGTAAGCAGACATTATACCATTGCATGCACAAAGGGAAAAAAGTGCACACAGACACACGTTACATTTCTTAGCATTTTAGAGGTTCTAATTAAATATTTTTAAACTTGCTTAAATCCTTCAAAACACTTCTCGCTGCGATTCGGTATTCTCAGCTTTGTAGTTGTATGCGTATCTCAGGTGCCAACAATAGATTCGGGTTTGGCCTCAGCAAAAGGTAAAGGGCCACTTCATTCCTGTTTCCTTCTCTCCAAAACAAACTTGCCAGCAATTCCTCAAAGAATTACGGTAGAATCTTGTCCTACTTGCACCTGTAATAAAATAAAAGTTTCACTTAATTTTATCGGATTCGACCATTTCGCACCACACACATGTGTACGATGATTAAAGAAACTTTTATCCTGCCTTAATCAAGAACTTACTTAATAATCCGACCAACCCAAATTTGAACTCTGAATCAAGTGTTGAGAATTCAAATCGTCAAGACAAACTTGCCAGTAATCCTTCAATGAATTGGGTAGAACAGTAAACCCTCGCTCTGCTTGCACCTGTAATAAAGTAAACGGTCTACATAATTTTAACGGATTTAACCTTTTTGCACCAACACACACATACACTTTGAGTGAAGCATGATCAATGGAACATTTATCCATCTTAAATGAAGTACTTACCTAATAATCCGACAAAATTCTTATTGAGTTCTGAATCCAGTGTTGAGAATTGAAATCGTCTTCAATCTAAACTTGTCAGCGCTCCTTCAAATAATCGGGTAGAACGGTAATTCTTGCTCTGCTTGTACCTGTAATAAAGTAAACGGTCCACTTTTTTTAACGGATTTGACCATTTTGCACCAACGCACACATGCTGTTTGAGTGATGCATGATCACGAAACATTTATCCATCATAAATGAAGTACTTACCTAATAATCCGTCTAACCCCAATTTGAACCCCGTGTTGAACACTTGACTCGTTTTAAATTTGAATCCCTCACAAAATCGCACAATATTCCAGTACGGTAGTAATTAACAAAATAATTTTTGCAAAAATTGTACACGAACAGCACAAAAAAATGATCATTGAAAGAGATGAATGCTAGTGAATTGTTTTGATCAGCAGCCAACGTGCAGTTGTATAAAGCGCCAATGCTGTGGGGTAATGGCATACTCAATGGCATGAAGTGAGTGAAAGAGAAGGTCAGTAGGTGGCGCGATGATATGCATTTTGTTTGTTGTGCTGCGTCAGGCTACGTGTAGCTTAAGCATTGCATTCTACAAAGAGAGCGAGAGCGAACTTGCACAACGCACAGCAACGTAAGCAGTAAGCAGTCATGAAAAGACTGGAAAGAGAAAAAAGTGCACACAAACACACACACGTTACATTTCTTAGCATTTTAGAGATTCTTAATAAGTGACTGAATTTTTTATGATATTTCATAAATACGAGATCATTTCAAGTAGTTCGTTTGGCGTGAAAATAAAACAAACAAACGCGAGTCGCAGATGCTCATTATTTGAAAATATCTTTCGACACCAAGCTAAAAAATCCTCTCATCTACTCTTTATACAATCCATCGCAAGTATGTTTTAAAAGTTATTGACGCTAAAAGAATACCGTTTCGTTGTAAAGGTTTTATTTTAATCTATCTCTAAGTGGGTTGGTACTTGTTGAAGGTACAGTCTTATTGAACAAAATTTTCATTTTCTTATTCCAGAAAAACATTTATGCGAGACCAGAGTTTATTGTAAAATTGTGTTTGAATCAAAATTTGATTATTGTATTCGGAGTTAGGCATCCAGAAGAACGAGGTATTTATGACGTGTATTTGTTTGGGTTCTGTTGTCACAGTATATTTCTTTTACAGTAAGTGAAACTAGAACAGAAGACTGAAGGACTAAAGTGTCAGAATAAAAATGGTGACAGCAAATGATAATCATCTTAGAATTCTTAACAGATAACAGCCTCAGTAAACCCGTCGAGTTAGAATCAATGTATGTAAATTGTAAATGGTCTGTGGCATAAAGCATGTCCAAGTACTATTGCGACTACATTTAGTGTGCCGGTACTCAAACCACTAAAGCTTTATCAGAAAGTTTGTACCGCAGTTTTGTAGCCCATTTTTCATAGAATATTGTGCAATATACAAAATGTTTCTAGATTGTAGCATGCTATATCTATTTGATTTAAAAGATGGCAAAGCGAAATACAGTTTTTCCAACTTTTGATACGGAAGCATTTACATTTTCTTCTGTCAGCGCTTCTCCATTTTACGTTATGTTATAAAAACATCAGTGTTAGTTAAGAAATAAATGGGCTTTAAAACGTGCATACGGTTGTCGCATAAAAATTGTTTGGTAAAAACTTATTGCATGTTGAATTTAAAGCAGTTTTGGACATTACATTTCAAACACATTTTTTTAAACACCATAATGTCCCAATCGTTTTTCAGCTTCTACTGCAACAATGACTTAAGGTTACTAAACAAGCTAGATATTGGTGTAAATTGTAGTCTTTCGGAAATAACTTAAAACTTTTTCTGGGCAGTTATCACCAAAGGACAGTTACTTATGACCTTCTATATATATGTAGGGGAAAATCTTGCATAGTTTACAAAGAAGTCTTGCTATCTTTGCAGTTTCATAAGCAAACATCTTTATTATTCGCTCGTTTTGTGGCCTTGTATTTAGGACTCAAAATGTATAAAACCGTTTTTGATTTGAAGCATTTGTTTTAATTTTAGAGCCATTTAAAAAAAGAAAACTGGAATAAATTTAACGCTGTGAAAAAACAGTTTTTGCGTTGACTTAATCAAACTCTTCTGTGTACTTTTCAAAAGGATATACAAACACTACCCAATATGCACAATACGCTATGAAAAATGGGCTACAAAACTGCAGTACAAACTTTCTAATAAAGCTCTTGTGGTCGGAGTACCGGCATACTGAACGTAGTCGCAATAGTACTTGGACATGCTTTATGCGACAACATGTCATTAGATATCAATAAAATCTTGTCCTTGTTTTTTTAAATTTAAATTAGAGAACTAGTAGTTAACCGCTCAGCACTTTAATTTAAGAATTATTCAAAACAAACGTTGCACAGGTTCATCTGGTACCAGGTTAACAAGTAAAGCAGAGCCTTGTAAGCAAACTATCAGTTTTTCCTTCGGGTATTATTTTCTTCGTCAGGATTAATTTAAACAGATTTTGGTTGGTACGAAATCAAGCGTCATTATATATTCAACATTTTATGATGTGTGATTACGCAAAATAGTTATGCATAAACAACATTTTGAGTCCCAAGCTGACATCTCTGAAGCTAAAAAAATATTTGAGAACGTATTGTGCTTAAACAAGAAATGAGGTATTGTACATAATGTTCCATCTATGATACCTTAATGCTTTACAGAGTTCTGTCTAAATAATGGCGTTAGGCGTATGCAGTGTTTGTTTCGATTTGGTACAACTCCGCACGCATTCAAAATCTCGTGGAGTGGAAATGGGAGGAGAGGGAACCATTTGTCAGGAACCGAAAATCCTTACCCCTAGTAGATTTTGATTTACTCCGTATTCAGTTCCGGGACGGAGCTTCTCAGGTTAAGTTGGATAAAGGAAGAATTTCGTAACAAATTGTGATTTTTTAATATTAGAAACAGTAGCAGTTATGAAATGTGGTAAAGAAAATTCAGTAGAAAACTATAATTTTATTGAAACAAATATTTTTGCTATACATTGTAGATTATGTTTTCGACATTTGCTTTAATAAAGTGTGTTGTCCACGGGTTTTGGTTTTGACAAACTTTTACGTTTGAAAATATTTTTGCTATACATTGTAGATTATGTTTTCGACATTTGCTTTAATAAAGTGTGTTGTCCACGGGTTTTGGTTTTGACAAACTTTTACGTTTGAAAATATTTTTGCCATTATGCAGAGATATTTCTTCCAAAGTAGGTTCTAAAACGTTGCCACTTCGATCAAATCAATTCATTCAACAGAGCGAATCAATTAACGAGAAACAAAGTCTGAATTTTTACAAATTGTACTATTTATTCCAGAAAGTGGTTTTGGCTGACATTGATTTTTAGAAAGTTTGTTTTCATTTACAATTTGGAAAAATTTCATGTCGTAATACATTTCTTCAGCTATGAAGAAGAAATCCTAGAGCCGCAGATAAGTACCATCAGCAACTGAAAATTTATTAAACATTTAAAAACGATACAGGTCCCTAATATTCCCATATTTCTTTTAAAAGACAAGTTCATTTTTACGAAATACGTCTTTCAGCATTGAACATTCAAATATCATATCATACGTTTGTATTTATTTTAATGTAGCTTTCAAAAGAAGCAATCATATATAAGGAATATTAAGCTGATAACATGAAATCATTGCAGAACGAAAAATAATTATTTACTACAAGCAAAAAAATTAAGCATTGACGTAGAAACTAAAATATCGCAAAACCCAGTACATGTTATAGCGTTGGTGGTGACCGGCACTTTCATACCCATCTTTTCATACCCATCATTTCATACCCATCATTTCACACCCATCATTTCATACCCAAATCATTTCATACCCTAATCTTTTCACACCCATCTTTTCATACCCATCATTTCATACCCAAATTATTTCATACCCTAACCATTTCATACCTAAATCATTCCATACCCAAACCCAAGTCTAATTTCAAAAATCTCGTTTCAGTATAGAACCCAACTCGAATTTCAAAAATCTCGTTTCAGTATAGAGCCCAACTCGAATTTCAAAAATCTCGTTTCAGTATAGAGCCCAACTCGAATTTCAAAAATCTCGTTTCAGTATAGAACCCAACTCGAATTTCAAAAATCTCGTTTCAGTATAGAACCCAACTCGAATTTCAAAAATCTCGTTTCAGTAGTTTCAGTCAAAGGAAATCTCAGTGGAATTTTAAAATTCTTGGTTTGAATTGAAACCCAAGTCGAATTTTAAAAAATCGCAAAAAAACCCAAGTGGAATTTCAAAATTCTTGTTATAGAATGAAACCTAAGTCGAATTTCAAAAATCGCAAAGTGAAACCCAATTTGAGTTTTAAAAATCGCTAAATGAAACCCAAGTGGAATTTCAACATTCCTGTTATGGAATGAAACCCAAGTCGAATTTCAAAAAATCACAAAATGAAACCCAAGTCGAATTTCAAAAAAATCACAAAATGAAACCCAAGTCGAATTCCCAAACTCGCAAACTCAAACTCAGCTTTCTAGAATTTCGTTTCAGATTTAAACACAATTTGAATTTAAGTAATCATGGTTTACCACCAACCAAACTACCAAACCTAAATCTTGTTTTCTGTTTGTACAATTTTTGGTAAATTAGTACCTTTCGCACGCTTTTCATTATTTGTTTTCGTGTGTATATATGGATTAGCCTGTGTACAGAACCACGGGGAACTATGTTGTTGGGGGCAAAAAATATTTTGGGTATGAAATGATTTAGGTGTGAAATGACTTGGGTATGAAATGGTTTGGGTATGAAATAATTTGGGTTTAAAAAGAAGAGTGTAAAATGATGGGTATGAAAAGATTAGGGTATGAAATGATTTGGGTATGAAATGATGGGTGTGAAATAATGGGTATGAAAAGATGGGTATGAAATGATGGGTATGAATTTTCCGGTAATCAGCGTTGGTAAACTTAGCGTATAGAGCAGAACTTAGTTCATACTTGACTAAGACTGTTGAGCAGTCATTTCCTCTAACACTAAGAGAAATAATTAACTCAACTGGTATAATTGCAACATTTTCGGGAGTAACAAATGGAAGAGCCGAAGCGGCAATGGTGCAAATATTATTAAAAGAGTCATTTGGTTTTTCTCAAACCAATCATAGTAAACTTATTAATTACTATTACAGGGCCGCCGGCTTGGGTTTACCGCGGTTTAGTGCTCGAGAAATCATACTATTTGTCCTTGTACCCAACTTTCAATGGCATAGTCTTGTAGAGCAGGCATTTTAATTTTATTATGTGGTCCTTATAATATATTTTTACCCAAATGCCTGAGCTGGTGTCACTGGAAGTTAAAAAACTCAAATTTTAGCTTTCCAAGCATATGCGTAGCCAGAAAAGTTTGAAATCACGTTGGTGACGAAGAAGATCAACGTTTTAGAGTTGTTTGTTTATAACGTGACCCATTTTGACCAAAAAACCTGCTCGGCAAGGGCATTTAGAAAAATTACGCCACGAATTGTCCGGGGAATCAAAAACCGGTAATCAGCATTGGTTACGAAAAACAATTTTTTCATCTAGAAAAAAGGTAAATCCAATCAAATTGCAATGACTAAATAATGAATCGTATCTTGCTTGAATATACAGAAACTTTTTCGGAAGGTTTTGGATAAACGCACGTTCAAAAATGCCGACTGTCTATCTTTTCGCAACTTTTCCTCGTTCTTTGCCACAAGGTTGGGGCTAAACCATGTCAAAAAGTTACATGAAAAATATGAAAAATGCATTAAATCATAGCAAACACTCCAGTATATAAGTATACACTAGCCTAATGGACATAGGTAGCTTCATTTGCTTGCAACAGCGATTGTTTCTAAAGAAAGTGTTGCTTTTGGACGTGTATTTGGAAACGTCCAAACAGACATGAAAGAAAGCGACCCCAGAAATTGTACGAAGATTCATTGAATCGTAGAAGTGCCAATGTCTCCGAGTAATTTTAAACCCCGGAGAATATAATGAAAGTTACAGCAAAACTCACAAACGTAAACTGAAAATATGCGGCTTCGACAAACCGAGATAAACCGAAGCCGGCACCGTTTAGTACAAGTTGTACGACAAGCTAAAATATTTTTCAGAAGGGCCAAACGCTTTTACAACAAGACTGGTCAAAGAAAATAATATTACAAAGTCAAAGTTTGGTGTGTACGACATAAAAGATAAAATAGTTTTGCAAAAGGAGCTTTTTAAGCTGTTTTTGCCCAAACAGTGGGTGTCCCCCGTAATTGAAGAGACTTTAATGCAATCCCCTAGCTCTATAATTGTTGATAAAAATTATTTTTTTCCTTTCGTTAAGAACAAATTTGCGCAGATTTTTGAGAGTGGTTTGCACAATCTATGGAAACTGCGGCACTTTCAATTTAGGACAATGAATATAGCAAATGCAAAATTGTGGTTTCAGCACGGCAAATTAGAGTACGTATACGACTCGAAATGGAAGCTATGGTTTCAGTATCACAATGCAAAAGAGCTAGGAAAGTCAAATGTCGAAATCACAAAACATTTTCCTGCTGCGTTAAAAGCAAAAGATCTAATTATCATTTGGATAATGCATCTAGCATTTCTAAGCGCAATTGTGCTTGTGTTTGTCATGGAATTTATTTACAGGAATGCAAGAAATATCATCAATACTAAGATAACATACTTAAGCACAAACAGCATTGTTTGTTCGTTAAGCAAATAAGATTCAAATATAAAGTGTTCTATAATGTGAAATGAATACATTGACAAATTCTGTTTGACTAATGCAAGCCTTGCCAATCAATTACAAAAATGTATATTTTATCCATTTCGGTGTACAAATAAAAGTTAGTAACCAATCATAATCTGTTGAAAATAGATGAAATTCATCTGATGAATACCATACCAATGTACTTTACATTGTGTAGTAGTGCTGTTGGAGTAAAGTTAACGTAAAACAACATAAAATAAATCAGAGAATTACATGGTGACCATGTAGTTAAAACGAAAATCTTCACTTCACAGCTTCACAGTGTTGAGCTGTGAGAGCACTTACAAGTGAGAGTTTTGTTAGTTACTCGGGATCTATTTAAATGCCACCGTGGCCACCCGTAGGGTTGACCTCAGAACCAGCAAAACCTGACGTGTGCTGAGTTCGGACCTGAAGCCTTCAGAGATTCAGATTGGGAGTATTCAACTCAGAGTAAAATTCAACCTTAGTATCGGTAAAAGACAAGCACGTATCAAATTTTTTGTAAGTTTGAAAGTTGATTAATTACTTAGTTTTAAGGGTACGATGGCGTGATTGACCGATTGGTTTTGATTAATCTGATGCACAAATATGCTTTTCGGAAATTGATATATCAGAAACACGTGTTGACGTATTTTTGTTAAGTTAACTAGTACTACGTAACACTTTGCTCCTCAATTTTACCTACTAAATTAGTAAATATCTAGTGCCGAATTAAGAGCTTATTATTAAGCGTTTGAATTGCTGGCATGGCGGGAATCTGGTAAAAAATCGTTGCATATCTTTGGCCGCACTTTTTTAACATTGCGTAAATGGGGAAAACGTGCGGCCAAAGATATGCAACGATTTTTGACCAGGTTCCCGCCATGCCAGCGATTCAAACTCTTAATCTACGTAAGTAAGACTTAATTCTAAGGGGGGTTTCCAAAGAAAATATCAAAATGTCGAATACTTCAAAAAGGTGACCGACACTTTAATCCCAATCATTTCATCCCAATCACTTAATCCCAATCATTTAATCCCCATCATTTTATCCCCGAATCATTTCATCCCCTAATCAATTCATCCCCGTCACTTAATCCCCAATCATTTCATCCCCGAATCATTTAATCCCGGAATCATTTAATCCCCAATCACTTCATCCCCAAATCATTTAATCCCCAATCATTTAATCCCCAATCATTTAATCCCCAAATCATTTCATCCCCAAATCTTTTAATCCCTGAATCACGAATTTTCCCAAATCATTAATCTTTCCTAATTTGGTAATTTCTTAGTAATTGTATCTTGGTAAAGCGTGTCTACTAAAGCAAATTAACTTTTATTTCCAAATTGATTTTCTTAAAAACTGCACATCATTCAATTCTAAACCACCGTTTCAATCTCCATAAAATAGTGATTCAGAAATAATGCATCTAACCTTACGTCACCGGCTTCGTTTGGAAGATTATGGTAATGCGTTGAATTTGCACATTATTAAGCATACTATTAGTTTTGTCTGGTCCTTCCGTCTATCTGTGGATGCTCTACCGAACCCAAGTCGAATGTCAAAAATCTAGTTTAGAAAATAAACCCAAGTCGATTGTCAAAAATCTAGTTTAGAAATTAAACCCAAGTCGAATTTCAGTCGTTTAGGAATCGAACCCAAGTCAAATTTCAAAAATTTCGTTTAGGAATCGAACTCAAGTTGAATTACAGAATTCCTGGTTTAGAATGAAACCCAAGTTGAATTTCAAAATTCCTGGTGTAGAATGAAACCTAAATCGAATGTCAAAAATCTGATTTTGGAATCAAACTCAAATACAATATAAAATACCTCGTTTAAGAATCTAACTCAAGTCAAATTTTTAAATCTCGTTTCTGAAATAGATTCAGACCGAATTTTAAAAATTTCGAAACCCATGCCGAATTTCAAAAATCCTCTTTTAGAATGAAACCCAAGTCGAATTTCAAAAATCTCGTTTAGGAATCAAATCCAAATACAATATCAAACATTTCGTTCACGAATCGAACCCAAATCGAATTTCAAAAATCGCAAAATTAAACCCAAGTCGAATTTCAAAAATCTCGTGTAAGAAACAAGTTCAGGTTATATTTCAAAAATCCTGTTCCAGAATAAAACCCAAGTTGAATTTCAGAATATTATATTGTTTCATAACCAAACTACAAAACTCATGTTCAATTGTATGACTGTATATTCTCTGGTAAACTAGTATCTTTGCGAGCTTTTCATTTTTTTCTATTGTGTGTATATACCTGCGTAGAAAACCACGGGGAACTGTCTTGTTGGGGGCATAAAATGTTTTAGGCATAAAATGATTTGGGTAAGAAATACTTTGGGTATGAAATAATTTGGGTTTAAAAAGATGAGTATGCAAAGATTAGGAAATTAACAGATTGGGAAAAATTCGTGATTAGGGGATTAAACAATTTGGGGATTAAATGATTTGGGGATTAAATGATTGGGGATTAAATGATTGGGAATTAAATGATTTGGGAATGAAGTGATTGGGGATTAAATGATTCCGGGATTAAATGATTCGGGGATGAAATGATTGGGGATTAAGTGACGGGGATGAATTGATTAGGGGATGAAATGATTCGTGGATTAAATGATGGGGATTAAATGATTGGGATTAAGTGATTGGGATGAAATGATTGGGATTAACATTCCGGGAATCGTTTAAAAGTCAAACATTTTAAAACAATTTGTGTCCTTGTAGTAAAATAAAGAACATTTAATATTAATCTGTTAGTTTCGGACCAATTAAGCATTCTAAACACTAACTAAGACAGATTTCTTGAAACCATACAATAGCTATATGTTATTTGGAAACATGAGCATTTGGCATCTCTAAACGCAAGTAACAAAATTATATGCTAGCGACATATTATTGTTGGCTTCTTAGTCTACAGTATCCAAATGACGCAAATTCGAGAACAATTTGGTAATTACTTCAGTTACTTCGTGATTGACACGATAATACGAATTAAATCATTATGACCTCCATATCATACTTAAACGTACAAAAATTGTCTCAATAAAACCACAGAAGCATTTTGTTACATCATCCTTAGGTAATCCAAACTTTGTAAACCAATTGCTGCAAGTTTTTTACGGGATAAATATAAAATCATCAGGATTTGGCATCAATGTAACGTTGTACTCGTTGTACACCTCAAACAGTGGTCATGGAAAGTCAACCGTTTTTCGCCATTTTATGCTAAAACCAGTACGTAGGACTTGCAAATGGTATAAATGAACATAATTTGGTAAATCTGGGTCAGTTACTATCGATCATGAGGCTAGTTATTCCATTGACTTAGGTAAATTTGATGAAAATATGTATGTGTCCCAAAGTTGCAATTTTTCAGTAACTAAAATTAATTAAACATTAAACTTAGCACGTAATGATGTAGAAAATTGCTTCTCTGATTGTTTTGGTACAATTGGAGGAGGTTTTGTTGAAACTTTTACTCGCAAACCCAATATAAAAATGATCGTTCGAATAATTTTGGGACAGTCGATTTTCTAGTAGTTTTTGTAAGTTTTCGTAATTTCTCAAAGAGTACCCAGATTTAAACTAAATTGCGCGTATTATGTTAGAACACAATAGGTAATACCCCATTAAAGTTTCAGACGAAATGGTCCAAGTACCCATGAGATATTGCAAATTTATCAATCGTTCGAAAAGTTGTGGGACAGACTGTACAATGAGTTCGTTTTGAGGTCACGACATTTTTTCTTAGCATTGGAAGTCACCTATCAAGTTTTTTGAAATGTTTAATAACTTTCCGAGCTGCTTATCTTACCTGTCTTCTTTAGTTGCTGACAAACCTTTCAGGAAATTTTACTGGACCATGCAGCTGGTTATCGATCGTCTAAAAAAATTTAAAAAGCTTCAGTTTCCAAGTCCGGTTACGTTCATTTTATTAACACAAATGTTGCGACTGGATGAGAAATATTTTACTCCAGAACAGTGATCTGCTTTCCTTGAAATCTGCTGTAAGAGTTAATTTTCTTAAAGTTGGAGTGTAACTATTACATGAAAATTAAGTTGGAGTTTCTTTATGCAAAATGTAATTTTAAACTGTATGTAAATCTTCTGTACTAATTAAAGATATATTTTTGTGTATAAATAAGTCTTCTATTTTAATGACAAACATGGAAACATAAATGCATGCTAGCGAATTAAAGATTTACTACTTTGAGTTATTCTAAAATGTACAAAGAAATGCAAAAGTAATGAGTTGTTGCATCAATTGAAATTCAATATGCGCGTTTTATACAGTTGGCGCTTTAACAGCATTGCTTTTGTAGGGTAACGTGTCTGCTAACTTCTAATTAAAGAAAGCATTTAAACAGGTAATCTCCAATAGAAAATATTCAGAGCATCACCACGGGCTCGTTGACACCTAAAAATTTTTTTGCTTGAATTGTCAAAACTTTTATGGTGTTGTAACATGCAAGTGTCCGCAATACAGTTTACCAAGTTTCAGGTCCATATGTCGTTCTGGAGCGGCTAGGCATGGGTTTAAATTTTCAGTGTCGGAAAAATGAAAATTTGTTAATATCTCGGATTATAAGTAAAACAGGACAAAAATATTTTTTGCGATAGTTGGGTATCGTAGGACCCTTTATTCTGATAAAACCATACTCGGTGACTAGTTTTTGCATATTTGAAAAAAATCAATTTTTCAAAATTTTTTGTATGTTTTCCAAAATGTTTTGAAATATTTTTTGTATGTTGTTTTGTTTTACAGCGTTTTTTGATAGATGTCCATCTTAATATTTGTCTGCTCTATCAAACACAAAAAAACGGCATTCCAAAATATTGCAATTTGCAAAAGTTATGGCGAAGAATATACAAAAACATGAATTCTTCTAGAGATTTAGGGACGCTTGAATCCAAATAACTTCTGCAATACTGATCCGGCTTTCAAAGTGAAATGCACACTAGAAAACCAGACGTCTATTCTACGGAATATTGTAGCAACATGCCAACTTGAAGCAGTTTTAAGGCAGCTAAGCAACACAAGACAAAAAAATCAATTGCAAGCAAAAATGCACCAATCACAATCCATTCATAAAAATTAAAAGTATTCCAAACTGACAACCTATCATAGCGTGGTTATGTAATATTTGCAACGCACGGTATACCAAACGAATATGCTCTGAGGTTCTTAAACTTTGGTTACTCAGGTAGACCTTCCGTTCAGTGTTAAGTTCGCCTAAAACCAACACGCCTATATAAAATATGTTTGCCAAGACAGGATTAACTAATGCCATTATATTCATACAAGTAACAGTTATTAGGTAGCTTTGCAGCAGAAACAAAATTGCAGCCATTAAAGTATTAAAATATTTTTTGGGACTAAGGCTTCCAAAAACACTAAATCTTGAGGATAAATAAAAACAAATAGAACCAGTATTATGTTCATAGCAAGTATACTAATTAACAAAAGCACAATTATTTTGTCGAGTATACGAGTTAGGCGGACTTTGTCTGGATTGAAGTGTGGTATATGGTTAGAAACTGTGTGTTTCATCAACGAGGTTAAGCCATTTCCAGCTATACAGATTTGTCTGTATTCCTTTACGGTTATAGTAAATGTTAGAAACATGGTCAGCAATCCAAACCAATAGGCTAAGGTTAGGTGAAAATTGTCCATGTTTCCTTCCATCCATCGGTTTACCACAATCAAGCAGGAGGTTAGTGTCCACTATATTCCTGCATAAAATACTGTGACCATTCTCCAAACAGAGTTTTCTTCAATGGAGAAAGTTTCTGTTTTTGTGTGAAATTTTAAGGGAATTGCACCAAAGAGTGGGGCAAGTTTGAGAAGGTAGTCAAGAAGTTGGTGAATTAGACTACTGTATATTTTGCATACGGCAGGAACCATTTTAGCGTTTGTGTGCGTCATGATGTTAAAGAAATAGAGTAACAATTCGTCAATGGGACCCCCCCAAAATTTTTTTGTCTTAAATTTTAAAAACTTTTATACTATTATGGAGTATGCTTATCGACAATTACTACATACCGGGTTTCATTCCTATATGTTGTTTTAGAGGGACAGGACAGAGGTTTAAAGTTAAGGTGTACCAAAAACAAAGATTTCTGATTTTTTCAGAATAGAAGTAAAACTGACCAATCAAACTTTTTATGGAAGTTGGGCATTATATGACCTTTTTGACTGTTGATACTTGGCGCCATGACCAGTTCTTGTATTTGTTGAAAAATTAAAAAATTGAATTTTTTCGGTTTTTTGGCGATTTTGCAAAATGTTTTGTGATAATTTTTTACCATTCCACAATTATTTTGCCATGATTTTAAAGTGACCATCTACAGTTTTGTCCGCTCTATTTAGCACAGAAAACCACTTGATAAAATATTGTCATTTCGAGAAGATATGACCAAAACTTTAAAAACTCCGATTTTTTCCCGAAAGTTTCTGGACAGTCATGGCTCAAAAACTTTTGTCTTTCCCACTCAACTTCTAATTAAAAACGCCCAAAAGATAGCTAGTGGTTTGGTCTATATGCGTAATGTATCAGAAATCCATTAAACACGGCTTGTGAGAAGTGGTGACCACGAATACACCATAGGTTGCGGTAAACCGGAAGTGCACCAAAATCAAAGAATCCTGCATAACTTTTTTCAGAAACAAGATATCAAAAATTTGAGAGACGACATTGTAGCAAATTTAATGGGGAACAATTTGGTACCTCAACTTTTGAAATTAACCATTTGCACGAAGAATGACCAACGACACCATTTTGTGAATTCAGGTAATTTTCAAAAATTTCAAAAAATTTGATTACTCATATTGGGGTTATTTTTATCATTTTTTAAACTTCCTTGGACTTTTCGATAGCAACGATGAATAATAAACACCTTTAAGCCAATTTGAGCGTAAAGACGAAAAATAAAATTTTTTGAAATTTTTGAAAATTACCTGAATTCACAAAATGGTGTCGTTGGTCATTCTTCGTGCAAATGGTTAATTTCAAAAGTTGAGGTATCAAATTGTTCCCCATTAAATTTGCTACAATGTCGTCTCTCAAATTTTTGATATCTTGTTTCTGAAAAAAGTTATGCAGGATTCTTTGATTTTGGTGCACTTCCGGTTTACCGCAACCTATGGTGTATTCGTGGTCACCACTTCTCACAAGCCGTGTTTAATGGATTTCTGATACATTACGCATATAGACCAAACCACTAGCTATCTTTTGGGCGTTTTTAATTAGAAGTTGAGTGGGAAAGACAAAAGTTTTTGAGCCATGACTGTCCAGAAACTTTCGGGAAAAAATCGGAGTTTTTAAAGTTTTGGTCATATCTTCTCGAAATGACAATATTTTATCAAGTGGTTTTCTGTGCTAAATAGAGCGGACAAAACTGTAGATGGTCATTTTCAAATCATGGCAAAATAATTGTGGAATGGTAAAAAATTATCACAAAACATTTTGCAAAATCGCCAAAAAACCGAAAAAATTCAATTCTTTAATTTTTCAAAAAATACAAGAACTGGTCATGGCGCCAAGTATCAACAGTCAAAAAGGTCATATAATGCCCAACTTCCATAAAAAGTTTGATTGGTCAGTTTTACTTCTGTTCTGAAAAAATCAGAAATCTTTGTTTTTGGTACACCTTAAATTTAAACCTCTAAACCTAACCTAAACTAAACCTCCTGTCCCTCTAAAACAACATATAGGAATGAAACCCGGTATGTAGTAATTGTCGATAAGCATACTCCATAATAGTATAAAAGTTTTTAAAATTTAAGACAAAAAATTTTTGGGGGGGTCCCATTGACGAATTGTTACTCATAAGAGACTGACAAAAATACCATTAGAGGTGACTTTCTGAGAATTCGGTAATAGCTTTTGATAAAGAGAAGCAAGTAAACTAAGGAGCAATCCAGATAGAATCAATAACCGTGAAGACATCGGTATAAAATAAGTTACGTACTCTACGGAATATCGAAACTATGGATTAGTATTCTTATTTTTTAGGTATTTTGTACACAGGTTAATAAAAACCATAATTGGTAGTAGAACTAGATCTGACTTTTTGATATCCCGATATGTTATTCTGTAAAGTTATGATAGTACTTAAGTCTGGGCTGTTATACAAAAACATATTTTTGTTCCGTAAGCCTTGTTAAATATTTATATAAAAATAACTTACTTGAAAACATTTTGGTTATGCCAACTAAAGTTAAATAATTGAACTTCATATATTTATTGGAGCGCGTGTAAGTGAAAAACATTTATTCGAAATAAAATTACGTTTAGGGTTCATCGAATGCTTAATGGAAAGTTTTTAATAGAAACAACCGACGTTTCGGTTCATATTACACGAGCCCTCGTCAGGGTAAAGATTGAAAAGAGTTACTGAAACACAACAATTAGAAAGTGGCTAAATTCAATTTAGTAAATTGTATTTTGGCAGAGTAGAGGTTATCATTTTTTGATACGGTAAAATAAAGACAGTGTAGCATTCCAAAACTTGTGAATGTATCCACGGCCACGTTCTTCCTTACGGTTCATTAGGGGAATTCCGTCCTGAATTGCGTTCTGGATGGCTATGCATTCCTTGGTTTCTCGTAGGCGTTGTCGGTTTTCTTTTATTATAATTTTGGAGGAGTCCCATTCAATATTATGATTTGTACTGTAATCAATGTTGTTCCATATATGATCGGCTACTGCAGACTGTGGATCACCATTTTTACAATGTCGCTTGTGCTCACCTAGGCGTTCTTTCAAATCCCTTCCAGTTTGACCTATGTACTTTTCTCCACAGGAACAGTCTATGGTGTAAACTCCAGAGTTGACCACTGGTGTTGTATCTTTGTGACAGGTGAGGATATCAGCCATTCTGGTGAAGGGAATATATCCGATGGGATTGCCTAGTTTTCTACATATTAAGCGGGCTGCAGCTTCAGTCAGACCTTTCACATATGGAAGTATG
>CM056171.1:60353701-60418292 GCA_029691765.1 Entomobrya proxima | reverse complement strand
TATGACCCAATGAATCAATGTATCAAATTTGGTGCGGTTCCGACCAAGTTTTTAGTTTTATAATAAAACCGGTTAAAAGCATACAGGTAGATTATGCAAATAAGGTGCTAGTGCCATGCTTTATTTTTTCCTAAAATCTAGGCATACGAATTTCGTTTTAGGACCATGCACGCGACTTATATTGTTTGCTTATTTGTCTTGGATCAAAATAAATTTTGGGCCATGGAGTTATTACACAAGCATTATGCAATTGTTTATGTATTTGTATTGACAATATTTTACAATTTGAGGCTTTCAGGTTCGAATATTGAAATCCTTGAGAAAAACTTTAAAATGGGAGTAATTCTTAAGCTGGAAATGTTTACGCATTTTAGGATAATTTAGGAAACCGAAAACTTTTCTGGAAACCGTGCAAAGCAACCACTAAGGAAGCTACTAAAATGCTCTTAGACAGTATTCCCCCAAATTCTCTGGATTATGTTCCTGAGTTTTAAAAAGGAAGGTTTTTGTGTTTCAGGAGAAAGTATTGCAGTGTGTAAGAAATGCTAAGTCACAAATCGAAATACATAGGCTGAAAAAAATTGCAGAGAAAAACGCTGATTGGATTAAGCCCTTACCAACTAATTGTTATCAAAGAAAACAATCGAGAAGTTCAAAATCTTTTAGCGATATTATAAGCTTTTGGTAGATTTATTTAAGTGTGTAAATTTAAATTGATAACAAAATTTAGAAGTAAACTATTCTACTTAATTTTCTAAACTAGGTTTTGGTTTTGTGATCAAAATGAACATTAAAAGTTCGCATATTTTCCTTCCCTCCCTTATATCTATGTTACTCCTTCCCTTCCCTCAACGCTTCCTTCTTTCAGCCCTTGCATCTTCCCTTCCTTCTTTACTTTTTCCTTAATTTCTCTTCCTCCCTTTCTTCCTTTTTCACCTTATTTCCCGCTCGCCTATCTTCCAATTAACCTCATTTATTTTCCAAAATGCACATAAACTAAATGATTTTGCCGGCGACTTCGGCGGCGTCAAAATTTCCCGGTATCCTACATACTCAAATACAAAGTTTTTTCCACCGACGAGCATATGAATCGGTAATGTCATCATTTCATTGACGAAAGCAACCTCTGTACCTGCGTGTTGAAACTTTTTAGAGAAGCTGCAATTATCTTAAGGAAAAGGTCTGGTGTTTGAGTTTTGCCCTAAAAATCTTGTTTTCCCGGCAAACTAACTGGTGATAAGGGAAAAGTCAGTTTTTGTAGGAAACCAAGTCTTTTTCCGTTGGAAAAATGCAACACCAAGAAGTGTAGTGGTAAACTTGTATGCGTTAGAAATAAGTTTTGAAATGTAAAAAGGAAACTTTCAACCAGAAATTGCAATAAATTTCCACTTAGAGTGAACCTCGCTCCTCGCTGACACCAGGTGTGTAATTAAATTACTATCCAAACAAACTTAATCCGCAAACTCGGTATATTGAGCTAAAAGTTTCTGTCCTTCTTGTAAATGTCAAGAAAAAATTGACTGAAGTCATACATTAGCTGGTTTATGGTATAAAAATGCATTACGTTCTAGCGGAAATGAATCCAAGATATTTTACCCGACACTCCTTTTTTGGTATGGCAAAGAAAGACAACAGGCAAGAAAATAAAAACAACGCTTCAGGAAGCCAAAGATATGAGTCATGCATAAAAACCATATATGACGTACAAAACTAATATTTCATTAGCAAGTAAATATGAATTCGTAATGTAACGAGCTTAAACCTGTAATGCTTTTTCTTATTTTGCTTTATTTGAATATTTCTATTTGTCCATATTTTGATTTATAACAGATTTTATAACAGAAAAACAATTTATAACAAAACAACAAATCGTAAAATCAAAAAGTAAACTTAGATACTATATTTAACAAAAATTGTTTAATTTTCAAAGGATGGTTTTCATTGTAGGAAGCGGCAAAAAATTATTAGTCCTTCTAATTAGAAAATCGCACCAACAAGGAAATTAAGGAAGTTTTCACAAACATATGTTCCTTACCTTTTGGTTAACAGTTTATTTCATACCTATGGCCATCGGGGCTAGTAATGACTATTTTGCAATCTGCTGCGGCCAGTGACAATCCATGTGCCGGTAGGCGCCGTTCCATTGCAACTCCTTGCACTTCGATACCGGTCTCTGATACAGTTGTAGGTTTATCTGTAACTGAAGCTTGAGAAACTCCATCAAACTCAGGGAAATATTGGACACTTCTACCCAAGCATCCTACATAAAATGTAGTCAGCACGAATAAGAGAAAAAAATGCTTCATGTTTCTTGGAGAAAATTCAGTTCGGGAAAAAATGAGTTCAGTATAAACGGATGAATATGACTTGAGTAAAGAAAAACTTCCTTTATATAGGAAATCTGAAACGAACTTGTACCTCTTTTTTGTGACGTTAAGCTTTTATGTATATTTATGCATTTTTAAAAAATTTGACACACGTACACGTTTTTATTCAACTTAAGATTTCTGCGACGTTTGGGGAATTATTGCCAATACAGACGTTAATTTCATACAATATTCATAAGATTTCTTTTATTATTAATTTTCGATTTGCATTCTAAGGAAGTTTATGTTGAAAATATTATTGTTCAATCTCGAAAAATGATACTGTGCGTCATGTCATGGTGCATTGTAATGCTGAATGGATATTCGAGTTGTTGTGCAAATATTGGTTTTCTGAATGTAGGCCACATATCAAATTAATAGTCAACGATTGACATTCTAAATCGCAAATTTACTTGCTGCTAATGATTTTCAATAAACCCTCCTGTTTACGTGCTTTCTTATTCATTTTGTAATTACTTTAATGTCTGTTGGTTTTTTGTGCTAGCAGTGCTAATCTTCATTTCAATCTATATTTTATCAGCTCACCAACTGTCGCGTTTGTTACATTGACATTATATTTGATAATTGCTTAGTAGTAGATCGAGTTTTCCAGGTAGATAAAATTTGCAGGCAAAATACACGTAATTGTTGACTACACTCTTAGTTAGTTAATTCAGACAAATGTTGGACGTGTTCTAAACTTGATAACATCAAATGAAGAAATATACTAGAGCATTAAGTTAATTTATGATTTCTGCGACTATTCCAGGCTGGAATAGTTGCTAAGCAATACGAAAAGTTTTGAAACGAAGTGGTTAATTTTTTAAAAATTTTGAAGCAATTGAAAGCCGGTTAAATTGCACGTGCCCTTTTTGGAGTGCAGGAAGTGAACAGATATTTCCCGGCTAATTTAGTTGTGTACGTCAAGGAATGCGAAATTTTAACGAAGTTTAAGCATAATTCCATTCTAAAATGATTAATTGTACTTACATTGTCTCCTAGCTATTATACCTATCCCTTAATCTACCCGGATCACTTTCCTTAGTCAACCTGACCACACTCCTAGTCACAATCCAGCATTATATATTTCATAAAGAATTTATGTATCATTCCAGCCTTCATCACCTTCATCAACTCCGAAGGGGAACATACCGACTTGCAACAATCCTGAAAATTCCCTTGGGCATTGGAATGGAATGGACATCTCCTGGGCAAATCGCCGGTTGTCGAAAACCGTTCCACTGAAAATTTGATAATGCTCTGGTCCCTGGGACAATTTCTGCGCACAAAATCCCTTTGGACAACCATTTTGACGTTCAAGTACTGTTGCTTATCTACTGTACGTAGGCTTTTACCACGTAACCCACCTACCCTTTGAATTCTTCTCATTTTTTTGCACTCTACAGAAAAATGTTTTTTTCCGGAACATGTATTATTTTTGTCAGCTTACTTAAATTAAACAACGTAATTAGCATATTAAACATATGAGACATAATGTTATTACGCATATTAACCTTGTAGGAACATGTTTATACAGGGAACGATAGAAAAATAGTAGTCCTCCAGTCTCTGGATAATTATCAAAACTATCACAAGGATTCATGAGTAGTAGTAGATTTTAATTTTGGTTTTGAGTGTGTTTATTTACTTTGTAGCACACAACACCCATAGCACGTCGTATCTGGTACGCAATAAACTGTCACACTGTTGCCAACAGCAACAACTGTCACTTAAATGCAGCAAAGCCAGTACTGCCGATCAGGCAAAGGGATTCAGGCCAAGTACTAAGGCTAATTCTCCAGTTTTGTCTATTTTCAAAATTAAACCACAGAAGCACAGGAAATTATCATTTTGCGTATTATAAAACTCAAAAGATAAAAGGCTGTACAAAAACTGATGCGTAAACAGGAACACGACCTGGTAATTGTTTGTTTGTTTTACACCACCAGCGCCCCGTCCTGGGTCGTTATGCTTGCTGAATTGTGTTTTTTCCAAACAATGATTCGTTTAATTTTTGCCGATCACCGAGGATTGAACTCGGAGCACGGCAGCCTCAGTAGTATGGTTATAACCACTGGGGTATGCCGGCTCGGTAATTAAAACAAGTGTGTCCGTTTGTCTGTGTATCCGGCTACTTTATTTTCTGAATGAGGCTTTAAACCAGCTAAAATGGACTATTCGTTTCTCATATTATCGTCTTTGGCAGCGAGAACTTTTATGGTTTCCCATTGCCTGGTTTAATCAGACATGTATCTAACTAACTCCAATCAATTATATTCTGCGTTACATATAGTTGATTGTAGCATTGTGTTTAACGTAGCCAAATAGAATGGTTAATGGTTCATTCTTTTCACCAAAAATTCCAATGCTGCCGACTTAAAATGCAAAACAGCCAAATTTCCTGATTTACTTTCCCAGAGTTAGTAGCGGTTCTAGTTTATTGTGGAACTTATTGAAATGCACGAGTGGTAAAGGGTGTATGCGACTTTCTCTTGACGTTTCACCTGATATGTAAATATTGGATTGAATGGGAAAACCGGAAGGATTGAAGAAAAAGAAATGAGCTCTTAGCAAAATAGTGGAACTATATCTTAGAAACAGTAAAGCAGTTGTTTCTAAGCAAAACTGTCCTAGTTTTAAGTTTTGAACAACTTCACGCTTTATATATTTTCATGGTTATACTGAGTATTCTTATCAACACAGGTAGGTTTCTAACACAAAAACTAAATTTTGGAAGTCTCAGGTAAGGCGTCATCTATTAATGACATCACCTTTATCGGTAGGTCACTCGGGTCAAAAGGTGACGCCCTATGTCAAGTGCCCTATCCTGTAATGTTAAAAAATAGTGACAGTGGTCAGTGGGTCACTCGAAAAATCGGTTTTTTAAAGTGGTCGAAGCCTAACAATGTATTGGCAAGAAATGAATATGGAAGTCATGGATTACATTACTATATATAATAATTGGCTGCATAAAATGTTATTACTGCAAGGGTACTTTCGGCATTTTTGAGCGCGGACAATTTTGAAATAATACAAGAGAAGTCATTCATTGTTATCCCCAAATTTTGTGTCTGAAGATTTAACTGAGGACATACGCTGAACAGTTTCCTGAACTGTTTGAACCGCTAATAGTCTACCCATTGAATTCTGTCGTGGTAATTATTGTATTCCCGTAATTAATGAAATACATTTTCCAAGACCATTGCAACTAGGTATAAAGATTACTTTTTATAATATACATAGCAACAACAGTTTCGCCGCATCTAATAGGTTGAAATACAATCATAAAATTTAATTTCTTTGTTGTTTAAAATTCATACAATCGTAAGTGCATTGTGTAAAATAGTGAAACTACAAACTGGTTTATTGACAGAATGCAAATAAATAAATGAAAATTTGTTAAAAGAGAGTGGTTAATTTTTATGCATTTTTGAGAAATTTGAACGCCGAAGATGCTGCATTTGCACTTGCTGGGGTGTTCAAAGTCTACAGGTCACATATGTTTTTCAGTCGGTTGTAGAATGCTATTGGTTAAATAATTTATGCTTTGCCGTATTTAATCTAAATCCCAGAATCGAATCCCACTTTAACTTGAAGTGAATAATTTTATAATTTTAAGGTGGATTTGAAAGAAAGAAATCCAGAGCTTCCAGATCTTATACTAGAGTGGCCCACACTCTGCGGAAGAACCTCTACCATTGCCTCAGGGAACACGGCACTTCACCAACTCCTCCCTCCAGCACAATTATAAGTACTCGTGCTTCCACTAATTCCCACCTCTACCTCCCTACTCAACAAACATTCCGCACTACTCATTTGCTTCCTCCAATCCCATCTCTGAATAGGTACACTATCTCTCCTCCAATTCAGGGGTCCTCCACCCCCGTCACATTTAAACTCCGGATCGTAGATTATCTCGTGCTTTTCTTGTTGTTTATCTTACCCAATCTGCAAGGGTTCATCAAAATCACGCAACAAAACTTGCGTAAAGTCCACTGTGACAGAAATTTCATTAAACAATGCCAACCAACGCTAACTTTATGTGTCCTTAAACACTGATTAAAAAGTTCATTGGAATTGCGCAAAAATGACAAACAACGTGTATGTGTGTTCGTGTATTTTGCATTGCAGGACTTCCGCAAAAGTCTTAACAATGTTGATTTTACGCAGATTTTATGTTTACTCTGCTGCATAAATAGCTACATGTAATATTTGCATGAAATCAACATAAATCAACAATACCGTTTTTTTTAAACTGTGCAATATTTTTGTCGTTTAGTTTGTGTTAAAACCACAGAATGTTTTTTCAACACTTGGGTTGACAAAAAGAGACTTTTTTCCTAAAATTAATCAAAATGATGAAAGTTAGTGGCATGTTCAATGCATATTAAGCATTTCTACAAGTGTTAAAGTACTATAAATAGAAACCGCATTGAAAATTCCTTCAATATGGACGAATATTTAGCTGAAAAGTGAGTAGCCATTTCTGACTGTGACCCATAAATGCCCTACCCCGCCTTTGTTCCGTAACTGAACTGTTCCGTCCTTGTCTTCAGGCATCTGCAAATACGTGTACCAATATAATTCCGTTTCCACATATAATATACCTTTGCCATTGTAGCTCAAGCTGCGTCAAAACAGCGCAGCGCAATTTCCACCGTGGCTTCTTCACCGTTTTAACTAACTTTGTAAATACAAAAAATTAATTCTGAAGTTACAAAAGTCATCCAGTAAGATCAATTAAATTGGGGATATTTTGGGTGCTAGTTGCTTTGAGGTATATTACGTGACTGATTGGTGGTATTTATTTAACTTTGGTTTGCAGGAAGCAGATTCTAGAAAGGTGAGACGGAAGAAATGGGATTCTGATTCTGATGAATTCTTAAATTAATTAGTTGATTTTGAGGTATAATATGGACTATCATGTAGTAGAAATTAGTGACTGAAACTCTTGAAGGTTTTTTCAGTTCATTTTATAACTCGTTGTAATTATTTGCATTTTGCTTCATAGACATTGATCAGCTGACCCGCGTTTTCTTCTGAAACGCAAGTGACAGTTCCAATCCTGACAATTAAAATAAGTTCACGCCTTCTAACGTCGTCCCCAGGCTCTTTAGTAACTGTGGTGTGTGTAAAGAAATTGTGGTTTTATTCGAAATCTAGTACAAGCACATCTTTAGAGACAGTATGGAGTACACGCCTAAAGAGTTGGAGAGATTTAGAGAAATAATGCAAAATCACTTGGTAGGTGAAGAAGGGTCAAATTATGAACACGTTTACTGTATTGGAAGTTGTAACCAATCTTCTTACATCATCCAAAATCATGTTTTGTGCTGATAACTCTCTTTCTTGGTTTTTAGATCTGGATCACAATCATCAGCGGTTTTCCTGTTTCACAATTGAAATTCTGTAGGAAGGTTTGCAAAGAATGGGAAAAAGATGTTAAACCCTTTTCTGGAGAAAAAGTGTGAACCGATCGGATTTATTGCAAAATTCACTAACACCATCGGAAGAAGACATAAAAATGCTTACGGAATCAAACAAATGGCCAAGCTTACTAAAGTGATCAAAGGTGCTGCAGAAATTGGAACTTATTTCACCTGAACTAAGTTTTTGGTGGATACGAACGTCACAGAGTACTCCAAAAGTCAAAATGAAATTGTAAGAGAGTTTTTTCATGCTGTTGGTCCACTAGCCACCAAACTGGAAATTGAAAACATCGGCAATGAAATACTTCTAGGAACCCCGCTAAATGTTGAGTTTCCACGGTTAACAACTATGACGGTGGACTCAATGCAATATTTTGTCTTTCCAGTTCCGCCACGTACTCTAGAAATTATTCGAAGCAACTTGAACTTCTGCCAGAGTATTTTGAAAGAGGCACCCGAACTTTTCAACCTGAGCATAAATAATGCTAGTGCAGAAACCATGGATTTGGTATTTAATGTGATGGAATGTGTCGTATCTAAAATCCCTAAGGTCTATAGGATCCTTGCACAAAAAATCAGCATTCTCCATTTGACAGCAACATTACGTGAGAATCACTTTGACAGGATGATAGCTATGGATATGAAGTTAACCCGGTTGAAATTAATCATGAACTACGATTCCAGCTTACTAAAAGCTAAGCAGGGGTTGACAAACTTTTTGGAGAGTCAGAGTGTCACTTTGAAAGAGCTACACATAGGATGGACTACGTCTACTAAAAGTGGGGATCGGATAACGGTTAGCTTTCCTCGGATGCGGAAACTGAAGTATTTAACAATTGGACCACCTCGGATGAAATGTTAGGATTCTGTGACGTGTTATACGCAAACCAGTTTCCTACGCTGTACGAATTGTCACTTGAAGATTGTTCGTCTAGATATTTGGAGGCTCTTCTGAACCCTAAAAATGGGCCAGTGCACACTGTGAAAATCTTGAAGGTGCCTAAGGACTTGGACAATCCAGAGATGATTTGTCAGGCGGCCAGGATCTTTCCAAATGTCAATACGCTAAAGGTGCCAGGCAGGAAAATTGTTTTAAGAGAGGTGTTCCAAGCTTGGAAAAATGTGAAGGAGTTGACAATAGTAGAGGTGATTGGTGGAGAATCCTGTGACAAGCTTCTAACGGTAAAGTATATAGGCAAAATGCCATCCAACTACCGGTCAATAACTAGTGGAAAACCTGCCGAATTCCTTCAAAGTAAGTGACTTGGACGGACCTTTCTATAAACGAGTGAATTTATAATGATTCATGCTTCCAACTATTTTTGTGTTTTCAGAATTGACGTTTCTTAACCTCCAGGGTTTCAACGGATTGGCTGCGCCCACAATACGAATCTGCTATTTGGTTTTTTTGAAGATGAGCTCTTTGAAGCGTTTGAACCTCATAAAGTGTACTAATAATAAGGTAATTAATAATTAACAAAATTTAACACACTCGGCAACCAACTGAAATCTTGTGCATTAAATTTTTAATTTCTTCGTTATCTTTACCATTTTTAGATAGGAGAGGAAACGCTTAAGGAAATGCGAAAGCAGTTTTTAGTGTTCTGTTAAGAAAATAGCGTCAGTCTAATTTCAGGTTATGAAAGAACCCTATTTTGTCAACTTTGTTAATTTTGTAAATGACGCATTCAACGTTGAGTTTAAAGATGTAAAATTATAACTTTGTATATAAGATAGTATACTGTATTGTTTTTATTGTCTAGTATGTTTTGTATGGAATTAGTAACAAAATAGGAAAGTTTTGTGTAAGATTATAATTTTCAATTATAGTACTCATAAATGTAGTAAACCTTATTGTTTCGTTTCTACGTGTTAAGTTATTTGTATAAACAAAAATCTGAGAATAAAAATACTTATTTGCTTATGTCAATTATTATTGGAGCCACTTCGGTTAATTTGATAAGAAAGGCGTACATGACACAACAAAACATTAAAATTAATTCATGAAAACATTAAAACATGAAACAACAGTTTCCATTGATAATAATAATTAGAACCTTTAGACAAAAACTTAAGTATAATTCATAATTATAACCTTTTTCCAAACTTGTATTGCATTGTCAGTCAGCCAATCTAAAACTGTCGATAATTGTCAAACGTAGTACTAACTTTAGTTGAAGGTATACTAAACGTTGTTACATTATAATTTATTGAGATTGTCAATATGTTACTACTCTCATGTTTGTTATCTAGTTGTCCTGAAGAAGATCACAGTAGTGGTCGAAAGCTTGACATAAATCAAATTATCTTCCTCAAATACCGTCTTAAATCATTTCAATAATTAAAATTAATTACACAGTAATTGTTATAACTTTACATAAATTAAAGGCATGTAATTTTTTACCCCTAAATAAGTACTTATTAGCTCGCTGCTTCTGCAGGAGAGCTATTTAAGATAGCAGTGTCCGTTTGTCCGTCTGTCCGTCTGTCCGTCCGTCCGTCCGTCTGTAGACTTTATTTTTGGGCTTTTGGCTCTAAACCAGGGTAAATGGGCTCTAAACCAGGGTATATAGGCTCTAAACCAGGATAAATGGGCTGTAGACCAGGTTAAATCGGCTCTAGACCAGGTTAAATTGGCTCTAGACCAGGTTAAATCGGCTCTAGACCAGGTTAAATCGGCTCTAGACCAGGTTAAATCTGCTCTAGACCAGGTTAAATCGGCTCTAGACCAGGTTAAATTGCCTCTAGACCAGCCTAAATCGGCTCTAGACCAGGTTAAATCGGCTCTAGACCAGGTTAAATTGCCTCTAGACCAGGTTAAGTCGGCTCTAGACCAGGTTAAATCGGCTCTAGACCAGGTTAAATCGGGTTAAATTGCCTCTAGACCAGGTTAAATCGGCTCTAGACCAGGTTAAGTCGGCTCTAGACCAGGTTAAATCGCCTCCAGACCAGGTTAAATCGGCTCTAGACCAGGTTAAATCGGCTCTAGACCAGGTTAAATCGGCTCTAGATCAGGTTAAATCGGCTCTAGACCAGGTTAAATCGGCTCTAGATCAGGTTAAATCGGCTCTAGACCAGGTTAAATCGGCTCTAGACCAGGCTCTTATTATTGTATGTTTATATTCATATTATCGTCTTCAGCAGCGAGCATTTTTAATGGTTTACCATTGACTGGTTAACTTGTTATTCTCAAACAGCTACTATACTACTGTAGTATTACTACATTAGCTTTATACTTAAAGATTATGGATTGAACGCATTTTTAACTGTTAATTGTTGAGGAAGGAACACCAACTGGTACGGAGTAAATGGACAAAATGCAGTTAAACATTCATTGAATTTCAAGTGGAATGGGAAATTCAGCACTCTTAACTTGACATGTCCTTTGTTCTTTCTTACTATTTGTAAATTATACTAATAAAGCCATTATAAAGGATCGTAGATTATTATCTATCATTTGATTGGCTACCTCTAGTACCACAAAAATATCAAACGTCACGGTATCATTGCAAAATGTTTGCTTAACTGTGGATTTTCAGTGAATCAAAAAATAAGCTTACAATTGTATTCAGCAAGGTGCGCTTTAAATTTCCGGTTCATTTTAAAACTTATTTTGTGAATTGGTTTAATAAACTAGGTTTCAGTTTAAGGCTTGGTTCATTTTTAAGCTGAATGAAGGGGAAGGTGCAGCGGGTCCCGCTGCGGGAATGAAAAACAAAGTTGGTTTAGATAATGAAATATGTTGGGCCTTTCTAACGAAAAAAATGGCTGCTTGGTTCGTTTAATATTTTTAATTCCGGTTCCAGAGGAGGTGATCCTTGCGCCGCTGCTGCAAGTAGAGAAGGAAATGGTCGCGGTGGTGGTCCACCCGGGTACGACGGAAGCTGGCCTTCTTATTGCAGTAAAGAGATGAAACGGATCCGGAAGAAGTGGATGATGAAGATCTGGACACTTTCCATACAGTTTCCGGTCTTCCAAGTTGAAAGTTTGAACTATCGTCTAGCACCTCCATCCAGTAGCTAAGCGAGGTCAGGTCCGGAGTCTGGCCCGCGTGACTAAATAGGAGGCTCCATCTACTTTTACTCCAACTCGACAATCCAGCCCTTGAGAGGAATCAAATACGATAGTGGCAGTACAAAGGGAACGAGTACCACGCCAATTTCTCAACATTAAAACTTTACATTAAATAGGGAAGAATGCATTTGCAATATAGATTGGCGCTTTTTCGTGTGGTGAATCGGATTCTGGAAATAGAAATACGATTTCTGATTATGTCAATTCAGGACAAAATCACTGTTTTTACTCAAATACAAGTAGTGAAGGCAAACGATTAATCGCGATTCCAAAACGATTTCCGATCCGATTTTTGATGAAAACGTTTGGATAATCGGAAAAATCGATTCCATTTTCCAAAAACATTTTGATTCCGATCCAATTAGTGTTTAAAACGTTTGTTAATTGGAAAAATCGCGATTTTTGACAACCACAGAAGTTACGTGGCAAAATCGATTTATAACCTTGCAAATTAAAACTATTAGAATCACATATAATAAAATGTCGTAAAAAGTTTTTTTACCAAATAATTGGTGTACGTATGCTTCGTCATGAAGTTTTTGACCAAATATCAGTCATGTTCTCGTGTTTTGTGTGCTAAATATAAAATGAACGGTGAGTTAAAAACGCGATTAATCGCGATTTCGATTCGATTTTCGTGTAAAACGTTTACAAACGATTTTTCACCGACCAAACCGTTTCCGATTTTTGGTAAAAACGTTTGGACAAAAATCGGTTTAATCGCGATTAATCACGATTATCTTTCGATTTTTGCCATCACTAAATACAAGTTACGTTTTTGATCCAGCTTAGGGTTTTAACATTGGTTTCAATAAAGTATTTTAGTCAAATTTTAAGACTTTCAGAGCATTTTTGAACAAGCTAAATATTCAATCCTATTTTCTTTGTTACGCAGGGTCCCTTAACATTCAATAGATACGATATCGGTTTTGAAAGGTGCTACAAATATATCCTACAGAAAAAAGAACACAAAAGTCATCGTAACAGGCTTAGCCACTTGCCATTTCAAATGGCCTATTTGCAACTATTGGTGTGATGTGCGTTTTCGAAATCCAATTCAATACAGTTTACGAAATTTGTTTTCATGTTTCAAATAGACTTTTCTATTCCATTACAACATACAAAATAAAAGGGGACGAATGGAAATTATTATTTATATAATTTATTTTACGAGAAGACTATTGAAAATAGCTAAATAAAGGGTTAGTATTTGTTATGGAGACATATATGCAAATAGGGATAATATGCAAATGAAGGCAAGAGATAAAAAATTGAATGCATCGTTAGATAGCTCATCCTTTGGCCATTACATGACGCATTTTCCGGGTTTCCAAAATATGCGCATCATCATGAAATTCCGGGAGAATGAAACGTTTGTAAAACTGTCTATATCCCGCTTCGAAAATGTTGCCAATAGGTCAAAGATCAAAGCAATGAAACGCTTTGTAGAAGATGGTAAGCGCCAGGCTGGTATACATAAAATAATTTGGGGATATCAAACTACAAAAACATCAGGGTATAAGTTCTCTGAAGAAAGTATTGCAACCGTGGCTCCCTTAGAAACCTTGAAGACGACTTCAAGGCTGTTCGACGAGGAGCCTTCCACCTCAATTAGTGCTGCAGCCAACAAACTCAACTTTAGTTCAGAAACGCTAGGTGAAATTAAAGCTCAGAATTGGGCATCAAAGCCTGCACTAAGCCGGAAGCACCAACCTGCAGTCAAGGTTTAGGAGCAGCGAGCAAGATCTAGACACCGATTTGTTTACAAAAATAACTTTCTAAGACTTTGACCAAAATCAAAACATGCTCCTAATATTCAACTGGCAAGAGGTATCGAAACTTTTTGGGATTTATGTAAGGCAGGGTAGTCCAATCTACAAAACCCACACAGTTTACCCCAAGGTTTCAATACTATTTGGAAAAGTCTCACCACTAAAGTGGAAGCATGATCGGGAAAATCGGGATATGGGGTTCTAGCATACGCCGAACGAGAACTTTACAGCACTGGATACAAAGGCATCAAAGAATCTTAATTTATGTTAATATTGTTAACTATTAGTTGTACTAACAAGTAAAGGCAGGGAGTGGTAACCCGCAAATTTTCAAATCGTTTATGTTTTCTAGATCAGTTTTTTGATATAATTACGAATATAATGTCAAAAGCCCCGAATGCGCAAACCCTGTGACGCTAGTTTGCTTTGAAATGACTTTATTCAAGTTTTTACTAGCCTTAGACCCGGTTTAATTTTACAAATACACGGTCAGTGGTTGCAAATAATAGCTCATTCGAAAGAACAACTCAAGTACTTGGACTCTGCAGTCCGGTTTTGTTCAGATGAGGATGCGCAAGGTGCGAGAATTCGACTCCAGTCGACTTTTCGCAGTTGTGGTTGTCAAGTAATGAATGTTTGTTGCAGCCGGGTTAAAGCTCTGAAGCTCATTTTAGCAAAATGTTTTTGCAAAACTCGGACAATGCGTACCCTAATCTGGACAAAACTAGACTACCGTTTAAAAGTACTTGTGTGGAAGGCTCCTCGTCGAACAACTTCGAAGTCGTCTTCAAGCTTCCTAAGAAAGCCACCGTTCATCGTTCAGAGAACTTGCCTCCTGATGTTGCTGTAGTGGCGGTGGTGGCGCTTACCTTCTTCTACAAAGTGTTTCACTACTTTGTCCTTTGACCTATTGGCAACATTTTCAAAGGGGAATATAACCAGTTTTACAAACCGTTCATTCTCTTGCGATTTCATGACGATGAGTTATGTTTGGAAAACCGAAAAATGCATCACGTAACCCCCGAAGAATGAGCTATCAGATGAATGATTGAATTTTCTATCTCTAGCGTTCATATGCAATTTATCTCTATTTGCATAAATGTCTCCATAACAAGGAGGAGGGCTTTAGTTTCACGTTTTCTAGCGTTTCTTTCAATCCAAATATCCCTTATTTAAAGTAAGCAAACACGTTAGTCTATAAAAACAATGATGTAAGGCGCTAATTGTATAAAACGCACATTTTGCATTTCACTTAATAAAAACCACTCGATACTTTTGCATATCTTTCAACATGCTGAAATGATTCAAGGTAAAACATCTGTAGTGTCTTAGCATGCATTTATGTTTTAACGGTTATCATGAGAAGAAATTATTATACATGATAAAATGCATTTTTAATTAGTCCGAAAGCTTTAAAACATTCTAAAATGGCATTTTGTACAAAGGAAATCTCTCCCTAATTTTTATGTAAAAGTTGCACTCCAGCTTTAAGCAAATTCATACTTAAGCGCATTTTTATTAATATTAGGTTGGTGGGTGGACTATCACTTTATGAATAGCATAGGTAAATAAGAAAACGAGTTTATATCTGGTTTACTGGTTTCAAAACCTTTCATATCACGACGAGCCCATGATTTGCTACCTTGCAGTGGCTGCGTTCTTTTGATCTTCATTTGGCTAGCGTTTATCATATTTGTACTTTGTTCGGTGTATATCTTGTTCAAGCAGCTGGTTGCTCCTACACTGTTAATATGTAGTTTTAGTCTGCGTTTGTGTGTTAATTTATTCTTGTGCTTCATAATACATTTCCCTGATTTTAAAAATATCTGCTTGCTGTAAACATTTTTTGTAGAAAATATTATAGCTTTTTTTACTTATTTGCCGTTTAGTACGTTACTGACTATTCAGCCTAAAAGTCTTCAAAATGCCAAATCTGATGTTTTTATTGTGTATTGAGCTGAATGTATTGCACAATGAAAAATATTTATTGTGCATTTATTGTGTATCAAAAGATTAGGAAAACGTAAATTATCTATTGTATAAATTTTCTTGATAAATAGCAGCTTGATATAATTTGTATGACAAGTTTATACTTGTCTATTTTTTGTGAACTTGTAACTCAGTATTAGGGTTTACCGAGTTTTTATTTAAAAACATTTTGAAATGTTTCAAGTTTGTTCAAGTTCAAGTCAATTCAACTTCAAAATAATTTCTAGATGAACTAATTATTCATTATTAGATAATTCAACGATTTTTCATTAAATTGTAACAAGCCTACAATACAATATATTTTACTTTGCAATTAAAATTTTTAAAACTAATTTGTCACTCAGGCGTAACGTAATTTTCGAAGATACGTGTTGGCAATAAACCTATTCTACGTTTTATGTATGTATCTATTTGAACATTTTTATCCCAGTACATTCTGGGAACGGATGTTTAGATAAGGAACGGTTGAGGCGCTTGTTCTGATGGTTTTGAGTTTAACTTAGGTACTTTATGAATTGTGTGTTTATGCATTTATTTTGTTTTTTGGAGACTGTAGTCTGGAAAAGATGAAAATTTCAACCGTAGTAATTCTACATATATGTTTCAATGCATGAAGAGAATAATTTTAAATTGGTAGATTTTATTGTGGTTGTTTCAGGTTTAATTTTAGGCACAAATAGCAAAGTCTTCCTCAAAAATATAACCGAATAGGTAGTCTTTGCAGTATCTTTAGATTTTTGTAGAAATGGGTAGTAGCATTTGGATTAAGTGGTTTTAATTCAGACGTGCGCATGTACTCTAGTCACTTGGCACCACAAGTAGAATTAAAGAACAGCAAAACCAGAAGCGAGATTGCAAGCTGTTAAACTGTATAGATTCTATAAACCTTCTGCAAGTTACTTCGAAGTGGGGGTAAGTTTACAAAACATATAGTTACTCCTCTTTAATTTAGCACTTAATTAACTTCATTCCTGATCTTTTATCTGTGTACATAACACAGCGCAGTAATGATGGGATCTAAAAGGACTCGTCCTAAAGAACCTGTGCAATGTAAAATCTGTGACAAATACTTTGACTGCAATGGGCACCTTATCAAACACATGACTGCATACAGGAGAAAGGCCGTTGAAGTGTAACATGTGCTATAAGAGTTTTTCTCAAGCGGGAAATTTAAATACTCACAAAAAGCGAGTACATTTGCGTGAGAAGCCCTTTCAGTGTAAGCAGTGCAAAAAGAGATTTGCGCAGAAGCATGAGCTTTTTGATCATCAGAAAGTCCACACTGGAGAAAGGCCATATGAATGTATATTTTGCTCCACAAACTTCAAACACTCTCCCGGTTTGTATTATCATCTGCGCAGCCACATTTGAGAAAACCATTATCCATGTACACTGTGTAGGCTAACATTCAAAACGAAGAAGAGTCGTGACATCCACGTTAATCGTCATCGAGGTAACTTAATCAGACTTATTAGGTACACTACTTAATCAACTTTTACGAACCTAAATTTTTTATCAACAGGAATCATTCACAAACCATTTGAATGTGTGTTTTGCCAAAGAAGTTTTGGTTCCTCATCATGTCTTCAGAAGCACATTAGAGCACACTTGCAAGAAAAGCCCTTCGATTGCTCAACATGTAAGCGGGAGTTTGTTCGCATGAGTGAACTTAGAAACCACATGAGTACCATGCATTCAGATGAACGAACTTGGTCCTGTAACTTGTGTGAAAAAACTTTTAAAACCAACACGGGTAGGCGGCATCATCTTAAAGGGCACTTGGGAGAAAAATCTTACAAGTGTGACGTCTGTGGCAAAGGCTTTGTCAAAAGTGGCAACATGAAAGCTCATTCACTTACGGATTTAGAAGAAAAACTTTACAAATGCACTGAGTGTGGCAAATCGTTTTCCCAACCCACTGGCTTAAGGAATCACAAGTTAAGAGTCCATTCGGGAGAAAAGCCGTGGAAATGCAGCAGTTGCGTGAAAACCTTCAAGACGAAATCCGAGTTGAAAATACACAGTGTTGCTCATACCGGAGAAAAGCCGTACAAGTGTACAAAATGTGATGCCGTGTTTGCATACTATTCCAGCTGGCATAAACATTTCCGTATGCATGCGTAAATTGCAGTGAGTATTGTCATCATTTTCGTATTGAACTGGTGATTAAAGAAAGGCAATATTTTATTTGTCAGGATAAAATCGTTGGTTTCCCGGAAATTCTAGGCATACTCTCCGAAAAGTCAAAAATTAATCATCACTCTGCAGAAAAATGATTTTTTCTGGGAAATGAATTATTTTTGTCATTTTATTCAAAATTAAATTCTGTTTACAATACAACCAAAGTGTTTATCAGTCTTGCACTACTGCACTTCTTTGGAAGACCTGGTCCTTTTTTAGTACCTAATCCACCTGTCACCGCCTCAGAAGGCATTTCGACCTTATTTTGTATAGCAGCGAGAGCAACAACATGCACGCAAAAATAAGAAGTAAAAAAATCAGAACAAGTACAAGTGTAGTCTAAGAGATAAACATTTTGAAAAACTGAAATACGGTGTACATGCAACTCGACTTGATATCTACAAAATCACTGATTCAGTGACACTGAACGATTTCCATTTTTGAATTCTTTTGGAAGATGTAAATTTTTTGTGATCACTAGCGGAGATGGTAAATCCATTGCGTCGAACAAATGCTAGTGAGACGTTGCCATTTTTTAATATAGCACTGCAACTGCTGCTATGTGCACAGTAGTAATGTGTCGTTTCACAAGTTTTGGAAACATAAGTGTCCTTTTTTCTCCAATTCAATGAGATTATCTTCCTCGGAAACTAATACTTCTTTCCTCTTAAATCGTTTTGCAGTGAGCACTACACGCTAAAAACCTAAATCAGAATTGTGCTATTACGTGAACCCATCATACTTGTGTTAGTTGTGCCTTCCAACCAGAGACCGAAGGACCACAAACTATATTTCCTTAAACAAACATGTCCCCTTTGCTCAAAATTACATGCGTCTTATGCTTTATGCTAATTTTTAAACCTTGGTAAATTGAAATAAAATGGCAAAAATAATTCATTTCCCGGAAAAAATCATTTTTCTGCAGAGTGATGATTAATTTTTGACTTTTAGGAGAGTATGCCTAAAATTTCCGGTAAACCGAAGATTTTATCCGGGAGAGAAATTACATGCCTTTAGGTAAAGTGTCCTGTAATTTTTAACGATTGAGGATACACACTTTATATTGCCAGCACTTATAATTCTCTTATAGCCATGATTTTAAAATGAAACTGAAGTATGAAATGTTCACTTGTTAGTTGTTAGAGACAAATGGAATTAGAATTGGCGATGATCATAAGTACTTTGTACGATTTGATCCGTGCTGCATTATTTTCTCTACGTGTCAACTAGCAATGCTCAAATTTTCCAAATATAAAATATCGTAGTTTTATGTTAAAGAGATTTGACAATGCATTACTCTGTTATTCATCTAAACAAATTGAACTTTGACTAGTTTTTTTCTTTAAATTGTTTTCTTCTGTTTTCTTACTATGTTTGTGAATTTTACCTATTGCCTTATTTACCTATTTATCTTATTGCCTTGTTTTCTTCGATCTCGTTTCCATTTGACTTGTAAAATTTCATTCCTGAAATCCTTCACAAATGCACACACATGAAGTGGCGTTAGAATAACCAGGAGTCGGAATTATATTAAACATTCAGTAGTTTCTAATCATAACAATGAAATGTAAATGCAAAACATATAAAACACTTACTAACAAGGTTTAATTATGTGCAATTGCGTTTCTGTAAAACATTTGTTAAACCAGCAATCAAGTTCTTTGTTTTAAGTTTCTTCACATATTCACAATAAGCAATTTTGAGCCTTGTTATATTATGTATCAATTTATAATCAATACCTTATTCGCGAAAAATAAAAGCTTTGCTTTCCTGGAATTTCTGAGCATAATTTCCGAAACATAATTGGATAATCAGTTCTCTTCATATAGTCGATTTTCCCTAAAGCTCGAATATCTATTTAACTTTATTCAACTCAATGAGATAACGTCAATGTTTCTTTCGTGTACCATCGAAAAACTATGATCGTTCACAAAGTACAGATCTTCATCCAGACAGTGCAAATCTAATCCATCTGAGATTTTAAATTGCAAGTATGCTATTTGTATTCAGTTTATACAATTTGCGGTTAAAGCGAATACAACATGCTTTTCCAACATAAAAAAAACCAGTTGATGGTTTATAAAAAGTCTTTAACCTTAAACCAATAGACCGTTATAGCAAATATTTTGATAAAGCACGAAAAAAATCGTTTGTGTTAGTTGTAGAAGTCCGCTGGATCTTTAAGGCTTTGCTGATGTATAAAGTCTGTTGAAATGAAGTCGCTTATTTCTAAATGACTGTAAATATCTGATAAACATAATTCTCTTATTGATTGATATGTTACATTAACAACAAAACATCGTACTGCATAAAAATCCCAAAGCAATATGATATTGTGGTAAGCACAATAGTCTTCGGCAATTACACAATATTAAGTCACGTAAAAGGTTTTACATTTTTACTTAAGCTAACAATGTTAATAGAGTAAATTTTCTAATACGGTTTGACATTCAGGTTTCACCGTTTTTGCCATAACCAGGTAGAACTGTTTGTTGTTACACGAAATATTCTCAGACCCTAAAGGTTATCCGGTTCACTCATTCAAAGTTTCCCTTGATAAGACGGTACTTTAGGCGCCCCAAAACGCAAGAAATTTCACCACAGCCCCAACCACTAATTCCCACTCCTAGCCCTATATGCCACGAAGGAATAGCCAAATTGGTGACAATGATTACTTACTAGGTGAATAGTTGACCTCTGACAAAGACACGGAAGTTTACTTTTAACAGACTACGTCACCCTTTTATTAACGACAGCTTTACTTTAACTGTTACAATTTTTCAAGGATTAACAGAGTTCTTAAAAACCTAGCTCTGACAAAATCTTGAGACTAATAATGCTGAGCCGATGTTCACTGCTCACCAGCTCAAGCCACAATGACTACTTCTACCTACTAACTACACGTAGTTCCTCTCGCGACGGCTACCAAGTTCGAAGTCCCCTCCCTGCACGCCGTCTTCCTCGCAGCTCTTGAGCCTCTGGCCAAGCATGGCACTTGTCGAAGCTTCTGGAATTTTTCTGTCTGCTTTTTCCTCTATTTTTCGTACTTTGTTCGCCAACACTGTTCTTAAAACTCAATTTGATGTAAACCTAAACCGCATTGGTGCTCAAACTTGTGTATATAAAAAGAAATTATTGTTTCTGGAAAGGTTAAAGCCATCCCCGCATTTCCCTCATTTCTAGATTTATCCAGTATCGTTACCTTCCAAATTCCTAAAAATAGAAGCTCACGCGAGCGAAAGGGTTCTTTGCATGCTAAAAGTGCATATACATATTTATGCAGGACTGTATTATGAAAAAGTGTACCTAACGAAAATGAAACTGTTTTTGAAGTAGTTCCGGTTCATACTCACACACTTCGTTAGGTACACTTTTTCATAGTACGGTCCTGCATAAATATGTATATGCACTTTTAGCATGCAAAGAACCCTTTCGCTCGCGTGAGCTTCTATTTTTAGGAATTTGGAAGGTAACGATACTGGATAAATCTAGAAATGAGGGAAATGCGGGGATGGCTTTAACCTTTCCAGAAACAATAATTGGACTCACTTATAGGCAAATTCATATTACAAACAATAGAGTTTGCTTACAAACGACGCTGACTGAAAGTATTTGCTACCCATAAACAAACAATAAAAATGTTATTAAACTACAAGATTTGAATTCCTTTTAAACTGCTTATTTCTTCCGTGGATGAATGAAAAGACAAATGCTCGGTTTTCCGGAATTGTTGGATTTAAGCGGACGAAAAAAATTATGTCCGCATTTGAGTACACCCCCTCTACAAAACCCGTTCCGCGGCCACTGCTGTTCTCACTTTCCCCTGTCATCTTAAGAGTATCGTCCAGTTTATGTTTCTATGCAACATTTCCTTCTCTATTATCTTCACCAGTCGTCAGCTTCTTGACACCTTCTCCAGTCTTCTTGTCTTCTTCCTGCTTTTCCGTTTCGTTTACCACATTTGCTCATACTTATAACCCACCATGGCCAAAATACTACGCAGATCCCTCCGCGTACGTTCCCAAATCACAAAATATCTCCCATTTTATTTTACTTTTATACTTAACCCTCAATCCACCCGGATCCCTTGCTTGGTCAACTTGACCAAACTCCTGGTCACAATCCAATTGGCCAGCCTTCACTAAAGAATATTCCTGTGCATTGGAATGATAATCTTCCTCTCAGTTTGTCCAGCGCCATAGTCGAAGTTCCGATTGTCCACCAATCGTAAGTACTCGACTTCCAATTTTTTTTCGTCGTAGTGATAAACTTTCTTAACTGAAAGTTTGATCGTGAACCATGTCAAGTGTCTGAACTAAACTGCCTCTAAATCTTGAAAAAATAAAATTTACGTAACGAATTTAGAACGTAACTTAGAATGTAACTTAGAATAACGTAATTTAGAAGGAATCTTTACAATAGGTATATTTATGACTTAATTACGGGTTTTCGGGGTGCATTGGCTTAACAAACACTACATTGCTAATTCTTTGGCAACCCGGAATTTAGTTCCGTCTTTGGTTCATTTTTGGGTTGAAATTAAATACACTTGTAGTGTGGCACAGCCGGGGTTTCGGGATTGCAGCAAAACAAAAAGTTGGATAAAGATTTTTTGCAGTTGTATCTGAAAATGATAGTGATGAGTATATGTAATCAGCTTGCAAGTCATGAAATGAGTTACGGTTGTATACTTTTCGGATGTTTTTGTTTTTTATGAGTAGTCTTTATTTGTTTATAAAAACTTTTAAAACTTTTTTTTTGTATACACAATATGTTTATTATTTGAAGCGCGCTACAAAATGAGCTCCTAATTTAATTTATTACAAAAATTTACTTAAATGTAAAAATTTACAAGGTGGTGAGTCGATTTCATAAAGATAAAGTTTTGAAGAAAATCTACCATCGAATAAATCGGGAGTCTTATTACCGCAAAAAGATTTCTTAGTTTTCTTACAATCTGTGTTCTAATTTATGTAAATTCGTAGAATTCTTGAATAACTAAATATATTATTTACTTAAAAACAACACATTTTCGTTTGTCGTACAGTGCGAACGTTTCTCCCACCAAATGTGCAGTTATATTTCAGTACACCGGTAGTGTGAATTGGCTTGCTACCGGTTTATTACCAAAGATTTTAAGGATCCAGATGCACCCACTTTACATGAGCCGTGAGCTTGTTGGACACAGAAAAGCAATCCAAACAAAACCTGCAACTGAACGGCTTTTCCCTGGTATGGGAGTGAATGTGCCTGTGTAGTTCATGCCGTGTACAAAAACTTGATATGCAGAACAGACAGGAGTAAGTTTTAACACTTTCCTCTGCAAAATAATGTTAACCAAATTATTACAGTATACATGAATACAATTAAACCAGAAGTAAAATTTGTTACAAAAACCGTACCATGTTTAGTGCTTTGATGCTGTTTTAGGTTCTCTTTTTTACTAAATCGCCTTTCACAAGCATTGCAACGGTATGGTTTTTCTCCTGTATGCGTTCGCATATGCGTTTTCATATGTGAACTACTAGTAAAAGATGCACTGCAAAGAAGACAGCTGAAAGGTTTTTCGCCGATGTGGATCCAGGTATGCCTCATTAGGCTGCCCTTTGCTGAGAACTCTTTGCTGCAGAAAACACATGCAAATGGTTTTTGACTCTGATGAACATTATTTCTGTGACTATTCAAGTATCCTTTTTGTGCGAAGGTTTTATCACATATACTACATTTGTATGGTTTTTGCCTTTGGTGAAATCCATTGATGTGCGAATTTAATTGCGTCTTTCTTGCAAAGCATTTGTTGCATTGAATACATTTAAACGGCTTCAACATCTCGTGAACAGCTCTGACGTGTTGATGTAGAGAACTTTTATCGGAGAATGATCTACTGCAATGGTTACATTTGTAGGGTTTCTGTCTTTCATGAACTGCTTGAAGGTGCTTCCGTAAAGTTTGCTTAAGTAGAAAACATTTGCCGCACTTCGCACATTTATAGGGTTTCTGCTGCTCATGAACACCTTTAATGTGTCTAGTTAGATTAGATACAAGTGAAAATGTTTTATTGCACTTATCACATTTGTATGGCTTCTCACCTGTATGGACTCTCATATGGACGGTGAGTTGGTCCTTCCTTTTGAATACATGTTCACAAATTTGACACTTGAAGACAGGCATCTTGATTCGTTGTAATAGGCACGTAATACAGCAATTTTATTTGTTGTTGGGTATAAAGCAATATAATATAAATTCTAATCGGACTATAAAAATTTGTGAAAATATTTCTTGCCAAGAATCGTTCAGGCAACTTTCTTGAAGAATCCGTTCAATAAAATTTTAAAGACTTCCGACAATGTCATACAAACAAGCGAAACTGTACTACGTAAGAACAATATTAAGAGCTGTTGGATACTTAAGTATTATTCCGAACGGATTTAATGTGCCAAAACTGTAGCTATAGCGTAAAACCACGGACAGCTTATAATAATACCTTGGTAGTCGTGAAAATTTGAGTTGACGACATGGTATTTTTATATTTTAAGCTCTCGTAAATTGTTTCTCTACATGAAAAAATACTCAGAAACTGAGCTTAGTGAGTTCAAGCTTGCATAAATACTGATACAAGAACAGACGTACTAACCAAATCACACTAAATGGGGTAGTCAAACTTTATGCACGTATTTAGGGGAGTTTTGTTAATCCTTGACTATTTATATTTCAAAGGGCTTTGTGTCAAAAATACTGTTTGGGTTTACATAAGCTGATTAATAGCTTGTTTGTATCGGTTTCATGTTTCTGAGTATTGCTCCAAGATTTAACAAAATCCTTGCATAGTTAATTCAAGAAAAATAACAAACTTGAACTACTTTTGACTTTAAAACATGAAGTATATGTAGTATGCTAACATTAACTAAACTGGTTTGGGAATAATACCGTCATATTACATGTTTATGCGTTTATGAGTTATGACGGCAATTAATAGCTTTAAAATACAGTTTTTCGAAAGTGCTTATTATCTCCCGCAGCAATAATGCAGTGAATAATTTCTACATGATTGTCTTACAAGTCAAATTACTTGTTCATGAGACAATGTCAGAAATAGATGTCACAAAAATAATGTAACTATATTTTTGTTAAAACTAAAACCAAAGCTCAAACAACATCGTTTGGTTTTGAAGAATTAAGTTACCGAGGCAAAATGGAAAGATTTTGGTTTAAATTTTGTGATAAAGTATCCCAAAATAAAAAAAGAGGAAAGGTGCATGGTTAATGAATACTTAATGAACCAGAATTTACCAAATTTTGCAACTTGGCAATCTGAACAACTTCTATATTAAAAATCGTCCAGAGTTTTTTATCCAATCCTATCGTTTTTCTTGTGTTTGTAGCCATTCTGTATTTCCCGGTGTACTTGTCCGTTTCATCTTGCTAAAAAATTAAACCAGACCAGAAACTCAATCCGGTCGTATCAACTAAATTGTCAAATTCTGGTTTGGTCTGGTTAAGGTTATTAGGGGTCAAACGCCACAATGACTAATAAAATAGAATGCTGCTTTTCTTCTGCAAAATTTTGTCTAGCACATGGCATTTCGGTTGAATTTTTCTTCATTAGTTAATTGGATACTACATTTCAGGATTAAAAATTTCGTCTGACACATGAGGTTTTGGTTGAGTTTTGCTTCATTAATCAAGTGATTACTACTTTTCGATGTCATTAGGTCAAAACGGTCAAAAGTTAGTCTACATCAGCAATAGAGTGCACCTTCTTTCGCTACTTTGCTACATGTAGTCATGTTGCCGGCTTTATTTTACTGTGCATATTAACGATTAACGTGACTGGATGTGTAATGCAAGTGTGTCAAGAAGGAATGGTAACAGTTTAGTACCTTATAAACTTAGAGTCATTATAAGTCATTGTTTTAAGCGCTCACCTCACGTACGTTTTATAACTTATATTGAAATATATATAAAAAACACTATAATACGACATAGCTTAGCTTAACTCTTTTTGCTTCCAACAACTGTATAAACACACTAGGTTATGGTACAAAGGACCTAATCAAGTAACATCGTTGCCTCGAAAGACCGTGACTAAAAGACATTGTTCTCAAAATATCGTCACCGCAAAAGACCGAAACTCGAAAATGACCAATCAACACACTAACAGAATGAGTTAAATTTAATCACTTGAGATATTGGTGCGTGACACAAAGGTACAAATCTTGAATTTTGTAGTATATTCTCTTAACCACAAATACAAGCATGTGTTTTTAATACAGTTGTAAAACGTACTTTGTTCGTACTAGGTAAATATAAATTCAGAAAGGGCATGGATAAAGTATTCTCACGTTTCTCGACGTTACCAACTTAAGTAAACATTGTATACTGCTTCCTGAGAAAAAGAATTTTGATGCACACGTTCAATAAAGCACGTAAACTTTTAAGTCATCTAACCACGGAGTCATGGAGCTCATCAATGGTAACATTATAGGTTAAATACGAAACTCAAATCTGGTTGCATGAAAAATTGAAACAAGCATATCACAAATGAATATATCTTTGTAACACATTTCAGCTTAGTAATAAAATTAATACAAAATACGAGATACCACACCCTTTTGGCTTAAACGTTTGTATTATCCAAAAGGATTTCTTTCCTCAGCAACACTCTCCATACTAAACCTATGAAACAGCTAAAAGCCAACGATTAAGAGGTAATTTTTACTTCAACTATGCTTTACAACAGTTTGGCTACTACTCTCATTTAATGAAAATACTTTTAGCGGAAACATTGCTAGAGTAATAACTGGTTCTTTTGTAGTACTTTTCTGATAGAAACTGTGATAAACGCGCGTAAGTAGTTTTGACAAAAGCACCATTTTTACCAAGTGATTTCATTCCCCCAAAATCTAGAAGCTGAATTTTATTCTACTTAATTCAGTAGAATTGCAAGTGGTGCAATTTTTACTTCAGTTCATAGTACTTCGTATATTAGACTTCGTGCTTTGTAGCTGCTGCCTTTTGACAATCGCTATATAAATCTGTAACAGTTTGTCTTCTTGTGCAAATAAATCTTAGCTAAATTCTGTTCAATATGGAAAAACAACCAACGCAATGTGAAATCTGCAGCAAATGGTTATCTTGCAATCGCATCTAACTAGGCACATGACTGTGCACACTGGAGAAAAGCCCTACAAGTGTAACATTTGCGGCAAAAGATTTAGAAACCCAGGCTACTTAAGTCAGCACAAAAAGGGTGTGCATCTTGGGGCGAAACCGTTTCAGTGCAAAAACTGTGAGAAGAGCTTCAAAACTAAACAACGCCTCAGAAACCATGAAAGGGTTCACAGTGGCGACAAGCCATTCCAGTGCTCTCTTTGCTCCAAGTTGTTTTCTCAAAAACAAACCTTGTTTAAACATTTACGGCTTCACACTGGAGAAGCTGTTGAAAGGCATGCTGATCATAATCTAGGTAATACTTTTACTTTCCTGTTTATCTTTTAAAATTTAGTCGTTTAAGCGTTTACAATTTTTGATTCCAAAGAATTTTTTTACAGTGATGAAGCACGAGAAATTTGAATGTGTGTTTTGTCCGGCGTACGCTTGGTCGTTGGCCAAACTGCATTCTCACATTCTTTCACACATTCGAGAAAAGCACTTCAATTCTTTATCCAGCGAGACAGAATTAAGCACTCAGAGCACAAGGAGATTCAAAACTCAAGGAACATCTTTGCATACAAACAATCGAATAATCCTATGCGACATGTGTGGCAAAAAATTTAAAACCAATGAAAGCATGCAGCAGCATCGTAAAACACACTTGGCAGAGAAGTCTAACAAATGCGGCAAAGAGTTTCTAGCAATAAGTGAAATTGACAATCATTCTGTCCTGCACCCTGGCGAAAAGTTGTTCAAATGCGCTAAGTGTGACAAATCATTTTTAAAAGTTGCTGGTTTAAGAAAGCACAAAAGAAGGGTTCATACGAAAGATCTTAATTTCCAGCAGCTGCAGAAAACCTAAAAACACAATTCATGCAGTTATACTAATACAAAGCTTCCGTAGGTAGCAACAAAGCATTTCCTTTATGCATATTGTCTTGCATAATTTTTCATTTTTACCATTCTTTGGAGTTATCAATACGGTTAAAAAAGTTTTCTACTGAACAGTTTGCTTATCCTGCTCAAAATTATTATCTCTTTTTAATTTTGAATGTAGCAGGAGGGTTTTTTGTATGCTTTTTTTACATTGTATTAAATTGTAATTTGTAAAACCATTACTTTTTTAAACTATAAAATTAGTATTATTTTTAATTAAAGTTTTTCAAAATAAATCCATTTCACTTCTATTGTTATTTGATATTTTTATTCATCATGAAATTTGGGTTTCCCGAATATCAATTTTTTTAGTAACAAATATATTTGCAGTTATTTTAAAATTTCATCAAGAACATAATTAAACTCACCAAAAACACTCACAATTAATCCCACCACCTAACAAATTCTCATTCTCATTCATCAATCATGTCTCCTCCTCCCATACGAAGAATTCGGTAAATCCCGTCCAAAAAATCCCCAAAGTACTTTCCTTCGCTTTTAAAGGCACTAGTATTTTGGGCAGGTTAAGATTAGTGGCATAAAAGTTTTTGACTAATTTTACTATTGACTGAATATTTAAAAAATTACACTGCTATAACGGAAAAGAATAAAAGTTGCAGTTTAGGTATGTAAATACATGCAATTTTTTAAAGTGAGTAATTTGGTAAACCTACTATTGTTCTAAAGTAAAAATAGTCTCTTTGTAATACGCCTGTTGTCTTATAAAAGCTAAGAAATAAATGCAAAATTAGAAATGATTGCTACCAATCAAAAAAATGATAATAATAATGCTACCAGTCAAATGACGTATTGGACAAAAAAGTAAATTACGGACATGCTAAAATATTAGAAGCGCACAGCATGAATCAGAAGTAGATCACAAATTTACTAAAAGAGTTAAATGCATTTTCGTTTCATTTTAAACACACAATGCCAATAAAAAAAGTTTGACGATTGGAATTTTTAGAGGCGAGGTTTTGTCAACCACTGTACAGTTTAGAGCCCAATTTGCCTGGTATAAAAATACAGTGCACATACACAAATACGAATAACGATATCCTAAAATCATGAGAGCGTAGGCGGCAAGCTAGAAGCCTCCTACTAATGTCGTGACTGTGTAAAAGGTTTTGCTTATAAATTTTTACAGTGTTCAAAAAATTGTCATCTTCCCCTTACAAAATTGTCAGTTTGATGCTATATGTTCTTGTTCTGTTCTAAAAGCTTTTTATTGTGCTAGTAAGACTCAACCGCATTCCCTTTATTTATCACCATAAGATTTTTGCTTTGTACTAAAAAGTTTCGTCGTATTCAATTGGCCGGAGATCTCGTTAGTGGTAAAGTAGCCGTTGCACTGTGAGAGCTCATTTTTAGCCTTGAACAATAGTATCGAAAAATCAAGCTCCTCAGTGCATATGGGTTTTTGCCATGTAAAACGAATTTGGTTATGATTTATGTAGTAAACTATTAAAAATCACTGCATCTAAAGCGTAAAATCATGTTGTCGCAATACCAAATAGTTACAAGCAAATGTCACCAACATTTTAGGGAGCTTAGAACGTTATAACTTTAAAAGCCAATATATAATCCTACACACCTTTTTTTGATTGATCTTGATGAAATTCAAGTAACAAAAATCAAAATTTAAAAACTTGAGGCGTTGAGGATACACCAAAATCCTGTTATTGAAGTAGATTTGAAATTTAAGATATAAGGACGCCGCTCTAGTTAAAGCTGACACCAAAAACCTATATGTAATATTTGGAGTTTTTATTCCAGTTTAAAAAAATCGATAAATTGATTAGTCAAAGCACTATGTGATGGTAAGCTGATTTATAAGCATGTGTATCCAACGTGGTTGCATATCGTAGCAATTAGTCGTGAAATAGTTTCGTTTACACAAGATACATATTCAAGTGTGGTATACGTTGTTAGTTTACTCATTATAAATGTAATTACATGTTTCTTAATAATAATTGTAATTAAATGTGTCTGTTTCAAAACAACACGAAAGCCCCGTCCGGTGTCTAACCCGTGTTTTGTTACCCTCACCGGAAAGGGCTTCAGTGAAAACTGCGTTTCTGGTCAGTATTAGTCAATCTGGTATGTCAATAATCGGAATTTTATAAATGCATAGCAACGATTCAACTCGTAAATGTTTACAAAGTTTAGACAAAATTCGATAGTTTTCATAGAAAACCTTCCAGATGATTTTAAATTCTGATGCTGGAAAACTTACCTCTAACTAACAAGACAAAATCCTTTGAATTATTTATTTTAACGTTTGGACGAAAATGAAATATTCTTTGGAAAATAAATTATGGTTTACTGGTAGGATTAAAGGTTTGGAACTGTTTTGTAATTATAAAGGTTATCATACATAGCTTTGAAATTTATATAGGAGTAAACCACCGCTGCGCAACAATATTTCAGTAAAACGCTCCGTGAGTACTAAGTTTTTGCGCACATATTTAATATTCGTTTGCCTGATTATTATGTGCAGTAAAATGAGACTTGTGAGAAATACGTGTGAAGTGGTTTTGCTTGTGTGCTTACAAACATGGTGGGTGTGTTCTCTGCTATAGAGCAGAACACATTAATTGTGAATTTTCCTGATCTTCTGTTCCCATACATGAGATTAAAATGCTTTGTGGCTATCACTAACTTTAAAAATATGGACTTGCAAGAGGTTCACGGTCCACTTCTTGTACGGCGTCCTTACGATTCTAGTGCGTCCACTAAACCAAAAAAGCGCAACAATCACAAATCAAAGCTCACTGCATTCTCAAAATACTGTTTGACAATAAACCATTTAACTTATTCCATGAATACAAAACCATGGAACTGCCAAGTGGATGTTGATTTGTATCCTACTCAAAATATGGCTGTATATAAAAATATCCCGAATTCATTTTTCAGACAAGCATACGAATATGAGGATGTTTTGCCCAGCACCGTTCCAATTGAACAGATATACGTGACGGAAATAAAAGAAGAAGAAAATGACAAATTGTTATTCCAATTGGTTTCGTTGGCATACCAAGCAAACAAGTATAACTTGCAAGGATATGCCAATGTTATAAACTACATGATTGCTAGAACAGAGAGACTACACCGATATCACATTCAAATCAAAAGTGTCGAAAGATTGTCATTTTGTATGCTCAAGGATGAATGCTTTATAAGAAACACGTTTCAGCTTGATAATGAGTTTAGGCCGCTTAGGGCTTCAAAAACTACTTACAACTTAGAAATTACAAATGATGGAACTACTATACTAGATAGCATTAAAATGCACTTACGAGAATGTGATTTGCCCTACAGGACAAAGCGAACTTTAAAACCTTTAGATCGAATATCATATCAAGTAGCACAAACCTGGAAAGCAATATTGGAAAACTTTACCACTGTTTACGAATTTGAACATTTTGTTAGCTTTTGCTTGGCACTATGGCACAAAACACGTGAAGTATGGTTCTCCTAACTCAATTTACACACTGAATTTTAACCTACATCAAATGAACTTCATGCCGTACAAGGGGAATCCACTTTGGCTGGAGTTTATATCCCAAAATCTCCGTTTTGTTAATTGCGGTCGACGTGGCGAAACCGCGTTTACATTTGAATATTTTGTTAACATTTTTGAATGGCCTATTTGGATTTGTGTTGCAGTGGCTTTAGTAATTACTCCTGTTAGTTTAAGCTTTCTTTTTCTAGAGACCACTGGACAAAAGGAGTTGCTTAAGAAGATATTAGAGAATATGATAAGAGTTTCTAGAATACTTGTTGAACAAGGGAACCTATTTCCAGAGAAACTAATGAACGAATATAAACTTCGTCTTAATATTGCGCCATTTATGTTGGTTGGAATTGCAATATGCAACGCTTACAAGAACACTAATGTATACAATACGGTCATGAATCGAAAAATAATTCCATACAACCATTTTCAGGAGCTGTTGAATGATTCTTTTTCGGTGGTTACAAAAATGAGCTATGTAGCTTGTCAGTTTCATAGGTATGCAGCAATAAGTAGTCCACACATTTTAAACTTTAGAGTGCGAGGTATGTTTATCTGGATGCCTTCTATTGTATATACTATCATTCAGAAAAATTGGTGGTTTCATTCTGCAACAAGTGAAAAACCAACGGAGGAGGATAGAAATTTGTATTTAGTCTACTCAGCAACTTCACTATTAAATGATTCAGTGCAATAATTTATTTCTAAAATTACTATAGAATAACCAATAATGAAAACTGTCAAAGTTTTAAATATAATCAACAAGTTCTTTTAATTTTTAACATTTTCTCTTGCAGAATAAAATATAGACATACTCTTTGGTAAAATTAGAATTACATCCGTTCCGTCTTGTCACAAAAGTTTATGTTCAAAAGCCATTAGTTTAATTAACCTGCCTTCAATGAGACAGCCGGTCAGTCGCCAAAAGCGTGGTCATCCCTAGAATAACTCCCGCCAGCATAATCCCAGAGTCAACTATCGCCAGCGAGGCTGCTCCCCCTTTGCCCCCACCAGATCCACCCTCACCACCGTTGTTTCCTCCAGAAGGTCGTCATTATTGCAGAGGTCCTTGTCGCAGTAGCAGTACTCCTTATCATTACCCGGAAGCTTTTGCGATTGACGAGCATCCCCATTTTTCCACTTCTTAATGGACACTCGTCCTCCGCAGTATCATAATCAAGCTGATTGGCCTTCATACAATTCCGACCAGTGTCCTGTTGTCCCAGTTTGGTCTGAATACACTTATATTCTTCTGCTGATAGGACAGTATCACCATGCTATACGTCGTGGCATCCCTTGTGGACTTTACCCCCTCCTGAAAGTTCCCACCGGTAAACATCGCACGCAACTTGGCAGTCCACTTCCTCAGTAGTACAGGCGTCCTTACCCCCAGTCACGTCGTCTTAAATACCTCAATTAAGTAGCCCCCAACATTCGTCAAAAGATGTAACGACCTCATTGGTAGAAAATATCGAAGATGAGCCGGTGAAATGTCATTTGTGTCCCAGGACATTTCATTCCCAACTGGCACTTTCTACCCACATCAGACATCATCATGGAGCTGAATACCGGACGAAGATAGTAAAAAATGGAATAGACCTGAGCGACGATGAAGATGAGAACAAAACACCACCTCCCATAATACTGGTCAACCGTAAACTAAAAGAATTATCTACAAAGCTGGAGGTCTTGTACAACTCGGATTCTCAAAATATTCCACTATTACAAGAATATTTCCGCGAGCTGTGTGAAATCCTAAAGAATGCTAACGATGTAATTCCTGGACCAAAGCACCCTGCAACAAAATTCTATAAAATGCGAAAAGATAGGAAACTATTTCGGGCAAATGATAAAACTTATGACAACTGTACCAATCCACAAAGATCCAGTAAGCGGGCCAGGGACAGGCGTCGTGAAAAATGAAAAACTATGACCTAGTACAGTATGAATATAGCAATAAGCGGAAATCTTGCGTTCGAAAAATTATGCAAACGACAGAGAAGGTAAACTGTTCGATCCCATTCAAGGAACTAGAGGAATCCTTCAATTTGAGATGGTCTGTGGAAAATAACTCAACGCGCAGTAATTATACTACCATCCCTTTTCATGAACAAAACACCATTAATAGTTCCTACACGGAACTGATAAACAAGGAGGAAGTAGAGTTCTATTAGAAGAAAATGGATTCACAGTCATCACCAGGCCATGATAAAATCATGATACGCACCCTAAAACTCACTAAATGCTCACTCTGCTTATCCTGGCTCTATAGTTTATTTAACAAATACTGTTTCATACCGGATGAGTTAAAGGAAGCCAGAACAACTTTAATCTATAAAAAGGTGATAAAAATGACCTGTCCAATTGGCGTCCAATCTCAGTATGCTCAATGTTACGACGTTTATATGAGAAGATTATCTTATCGCACATGCGTCTTTACGTCAAAGTTAACCAATTCCAAACCGGATCACAGAATACTCCGGGGACATTTATTAATAGCTCTATTGTCAACGGTTGTTTAAAATTGGCAAAGGATAAGAATCGTGATCAATGCATTTTCATTTTGGACATTGCAAAAGCTTTCGATTCGATTGGCCATGAACACATTAAGAGAACGATAAACTCTCTACCTTTCCCGGATCTTCTAAAAGCAATTATTCTAAACTTGGCGTTTGGAAACTGTACTAGGATTATAAACAAACATGAAATATCTAAGCCAGTAAACTTCAGCAAAGGAATATTCCAAGGATCCGTAATTTCACCTGAAATATTCAATCTGGCAATAAACTTCATACTTGAAACTTTGACGGAGGAGGAGATAGCTAACAACTTTGGCTTTCGTGTTGACTCCCACCAAGTACCCTTATCAGCATTGGGATTTGTTGATGATACCGCCATCATAGCTAAAGATGTGGAGTCGGCTCGTGAACTAGTGGCAATAGCAATAGAATGTTTTGATGAAATTGGCTTAAAAGTTAACGTGAATAAGACCCAATCAATACATATCAAAGCAGGAAAAATATGTGATGATATGATTCAATTAACTGACACGGAGGCTATAAACCCAATTGGTTCACATGAACGAATCAAGTATTTGGGTGTCAACTTTTCGGATGAGATAGTTTTTGATGCCAAGGAGTCTCTCGCAAAAATCGGTAAATCCATTGAAGTTTTAGTATCAACGCCTTTTCTGCACCCACACCAGAAGATTGCCATTTTAAATCAGTTCATCTGGCCTACTACAATCTATCCACTTCAATCTGCTCCTTTAAATCGAATTCCGATAAAATATTTAGAAGATCTGGACAAACTGTTAAGAAGTGCTGTGCGGGAAATACTTGGATTACCACAGGACTGTCTTAATTCGATGCTATATTCACCTGCTAATCACAAAGGCCTGAATTTGATTAGTGCTAAATGGGAGGCACCTATACAGAATCACGGTATATGCATGACGTTACTGCGCTCTAAAAATACGTATGTTCAAATTCTACGAAACCTAGAACAAGAAATGGAAGAATGCGTAGTACGCCTTGGAATGCCAGACGCGGAATATACAAAAATTATGGAGGAATCCGCTACACCGTCCTCTGTAAATAGGAAAATGAGACAATTCCTTCGTAAGGAACAATTTACCAAATGGACCTCTTTACCAGTTCATGCAGTAGCTAAACTAGCTCTGCCCCGGCCCCCGTGAAAATATTTTTAATGACAAGTTGTACAAATATTGCCCATTTCGTACTAAACTAAAGTATACTTTCAAATATAAAGTTCATTAACAATTAGAAAGTTATTCGGCAAAACTGTGCTGCAATGATAAAACTGAAAATTGGTCTCGTAACAATGGATACAAATTAGGAATTCGAATGCTAAAATAAAATGTAATTTCTTTTAATTTTGGGTTTGTTTGGAATCGCCGTTAACGGCAAATTGTTTCTTTTCTACACTATACAGAAAGTTTAAATTGGTTATGTTTTTGGTGATATACTATTGTTTAATTACTTGTATTTCCGCCAATTGACAAAAAGAACCCCAAGCAACCCCAAGAACACATGAGGTAACAGTTGAGGACAAAAAACTATTTTCTGTGCTTCCACAATTTCGGTGCAATTAACTCCAGAAGCTTTTTAGAGCTGGTCGTTTAGAGTTTGCTTATTCCGTGCTACATTAAAATTATAAAGCGATGATACATTACAAAAAAGTTCATTCTGATAATTATACCAAAAGTATTCTAACGTACCGAGACAAAGATTTACACCACACAAGTTGTGTGACACAACACTCCGAATTCTGTTCAGTTTATAAGCATTTGACCAACCTCATTCAACATACATTCTTTAATTTTCATTTAAAATGATATTCAAATCATGATTCTGCTATCAGTATTGTGCAGTTTCGTGAACCAAACTACTACCAAAATACAATATAGTACAATTTGCTTCAAATTCATTAAGTATGTGAATCAATTTAAAAAATTCACAAACAAACGGGAATTTCCGGAGTTTTTAGAATGATATGCTAGACTTCAATACAATTAAGCAAGACATTATGAAACACTTGATATTATGTATCCTAAATCCCGGCTAAGAAAATGGAATATCTTTGCTGATTTGTGTGTAGCATGGCAAGTTTCATAAAAAGATTTTTATAAACAATTTTTCAAACCCAGTCAGGGTTCGACATTTTAAAAGATTGTTTAACCTTCGATTCGCCAATTTATTAGCACGTAGTATGTATGCATATTATTATTTAAGAAGCATTAGGACATGGAGTTTTTTGTATCTTTATACGCAACATATTGCATTTGGCAAAATTGCTACAGACTTGTTTTTTTAAATGATTAAATCTTCTTATCCTTTTTACAGCATAGCGTTGTATTTAGAATACTTTTGTCCCGTCGCTTCAATGACTTTGTATAAGCTTTGTAGAATGTCTCCACAACACACATAAGGAAAAATGTTATATATTGTAAAATATTGAATATGAGAGCTTGGCTAGCTCGTAGAGCATGAGAATAGGTAACACGGAGTTGCAGGTTCTAATACAATAGGTAAATTGTTTTATTTAGAAAACATAATTTAGGAAATCCGAAATACACATTTAGATCCAATCCAGGCTCTAATTGTTGAGTACGAGAAATAGGGGCAATCCAATACTGGATTCTTCGCCTACTAGAAATCCCAAATCCAGGGACTCCTACAGAGAGGCAAGCCACTACCTGGCCATGATCATCGTCTGTCCCGCACTGAACTTACAAAGATAAGTTCGTGCCTTATATAGAGATGCAGAGTTCAGGTTTTTACGCCTACTTATCGTTCGATAGATTTAGAAAGCAGTAGTTGAAGGTTCTCACCATTTAGACTAATCATTTTCAATTGCCAATTATTAAATTAACTAAACCCAAATCTCTACATTACAATATTCCGAATAAAACTCCCTTATAATCTTCTTATCGTTTTTACAGTATAGCGTTGTATTTAGAATACTTTTGTCCCGTCGCTTCAATGACTTTGTATAGAGTGTTTTTATTCAGGACCGGTCGAAAAAAAAATCCATGTTTTCGGATTTGTCCCATTTTTCCACAGTAGTTAGGCCCTCACTAGAGACTCTTAAAACTGGAGTTTGGAAGGGCTCAGTTAATGGTATTTAGAAAAAAATTCAAAAACATAATTTTAAAAATTAATTTAAGTTTAGTCGAACATATTGGCTTATAACTTTTCCGTGTTCGTGCTTAGAATTTTCTGTTTTCCGCTAATTGATAAGTGCATTAGTATTGTTCTTTTAAAAAAATCACTTGCCATAATGTGCATATACTGTGCAAATTAGAACGGCTTTTATGATGTCTATCGAACTATGTCCATTTTTGGTGACCATGACAACTTTTATATTAAGAAGCGTACGGTGCTGAATTTGCCACGTCCGTGACGACAATAACTAAACTACATTGCTGCAAATACCCAACGACCAAAATTTCCATGGTTACAAAAAATATTCGTGTTTCCTTAAAAATTACGTAATGCGACTTCACCGAGTAACCCATGCTTTTCGACCTGCCGCTACGTTGTGAGCTTAACAAATTAAACAAACTGTATACTGATTGAAAGATCTTAAGTTGGGCTATCTAATGGTGCATCTTGTTTTGAGATAGTTGCTTTAGTGAACAGTCCAGGAGTCTTCGTGCAAATTTGCCCCATTTTTAGTGAAGGGCCAAGTTTTGAAAAGAACACTCAATTTTTTTCACAGAAAGAGTTTATTTTAAAATCTGACTAGTGTCCACTCTAGAGTAGCTTATAACAAACAAAACTTACATGAGTATTTTTGGACATATTGCTTCTCGCACATTCTGGCCACTAGTTTGTGTAGTACACCATGACAACAGTCCAAAATTCATGTTTTCCAAATCTTGACAAAATGGGCACAAAACTTTGAAAACAGTTTTTAAAAGTTATAATCCGGCTTGTATATCACGTTTCCAAACTACTGGCATCATTTATTCTCAATTTTTGAAAATTTACAAAATTCGTCAATCAGCTGATTAGCATAGGTATCAGCTGATCAGCTGATTGTTTATTTTAAAAAATCAACCTGTTTTACTAATTGTTTTCGTGAACTTAGCGTGTTAAGTTCAAGTTTTGTATAAAGAGTGCTGTAGGAAACGGATGTATTTCAAAGCTAAGGCGCAGCAGCAACAGAAGTAGCAAAGGACGATATGCATAACTGGCCATTTTCGGCCCCCAAAATAAAAATTGAGCTTTTGCTCTAGAATCATAAAACAAGCAAAAAGATTCATTCTGGTCAGAGTTTCACGTTGATTTGATCAATATGTCAAAAGTTATGAAGTTTTGAAACTTACGTGTTTAGTGACCCGACAGCAGCAAAAGGCCACCTACTGGATTTACTTAAGTCGACATAACTTTTACACTTCAGACACATTCACAAAGGTTTTGAGAGATTAATAATCAGCAATCATTATCCACATTTATTTCTGTGAAAATGCTGTAGCTTTCCATGATTTATGGGTGACCAATTACGCATGGGTGCCGAAAAACTGCAACTGTATACACTGAAAATCACTTTGCACCTAAGCGGTAGGAGACAGAGGGCAACAAGATACATCAGAATAAATCACTGAAACAGGGCTGTTAGAAACTCTGTACCGCGGACCAAACTTTTCGTACTTTAAAAGATATGGAGGTTTTTTACAATTTCGGCGAACTTTTTGAATAAAACGGACCGTTCTCTGAACTGCAAAGGAGTTTCGTCCGCGGTACAGAGTTTGCAATAGCCCGGTTAAAGTGCTTCGTTCTGATGTACCTTGTTGCCCTCTGTCTCCTACCGCTTAGGTGCAAAGTGATTTTCAGTGTATACAGTTGCAGTTTTTCGGCACCCATGCGTAATTGGTCACCCATAAATCATGGAAAGCTACAGCATTTTCACAGAAATAAATGTGGATAATGATTGCTGATTATTAATCTCTCAAAACCTTTGTGAATGTGTCTGAAGTGTAAAAGTTATGTCCACTTAAGTAAATCCAGTAGGTGGCCTTTTGCTGCTGTCGGGTCACTAAACACGTAAGTTTCAAAACTTCATAACTTTTGACATATTGATCAAATCAACGTGAAACTCTGACCAGAATGAATCTTTTTGCTTGTTTTATGATTCTAGAGCAAAAGCTCAATTTTTATTTTGGGGGCCGAAAATGGCCAGTTATGCATATCGTCCTTTGCTACTTCTGTTGCTGCTGCGCCTTAGCTTTGAAATACATCCGTTTCCTACAGCACTCTTTATACAAAACTTGAACTTAACACGCTAAGTTCACGAAAACAATTAGTAAAACAGGTTGATTTTTTAAAATAAACAATCAGCTGATCAGCTGATACCTATGCTAATCAGCTGATTGACGAATTTTGTAAATTTTCAAAAATTGAGAATAAATGATGCCAGTAGTTTGGAAACGTGATATACAAGCCGGATTATAACTTTTAAAAACTGTTTTCAAAGTTTTGTGCCCATTTTGTCAAGATTTGGAAAACATGAATTTTGGACTGTTGTCATGGTGTACTACACAAACTAGTGGCCAGAATGTGCGAGAAGCAATATGTCCAAAAATACTCATGTAAGTTTTGTTTGTTATAAGCTACTCTAGAGTGGACACTAGTCAGATTTTAAAATAAACTCTTTCTGTGAAAAAAATTGAGTGTTCTTTTCAAAACTTGGCCCTTCACTAAAAATGGGGCAAATTTGCACGAAGACTCCTGGACTGTTCACTAAAGCAACTATCTCAAAACAAGATGCACCATTAGATAGCCCAACTTAAGATCTTTCAATCAGTATACAGTTTGTTTAATTTGTTAAGCTCACAACGTAGCGGCAGGTCGAAAAGCATGGGTTACTCGGTGAAGTCGCATTACGTAATTTTTAAGGAAACACGAATATTTTTTGTAACCATGGAAATTTTGGTCGTTGGGTATTTGCAGCAATGTAGTTTAGTTATTGTCGTCACGGACGTGGCAAATTCAGCACCGTACGCTTCTTAATATAAAAGTTGTCATGGTCACCAAAAATGGACATAGTTCGATAGACATCATAAAAGCCGTTCTAATTTGCACAGTATATGCACATTATGGCAAGTGATTTTTTTAAAAGAACAATACTAATGCACTTAACAATCAGCGGAAAGCAGAAAATTCTAAGCACGAACACGGAAAAGTTATAAGCCAATATGTTCGACTAAACTTAAATTAATTTTTAAAATTATGTTTTTGAATTTTTTTCTAAATACCATTAACTGAGCCCTTCCAAACTCCAGTTTTAAGAGTCTCTAGTGAGGGCCTAACTACTGTGGAATAATGGGGCAAATCCGAAAACATGGATTTTTTTTTCGACCGGTCCTAAATAAAAACACTCTATAAAGTCAGCCCAGGAATTGATTACACAACTGAAAATAAAGCAAACGATTGATCTTTGAAATGTCATAAAGCCTGTCTGGTGATATCAGAAATATATGCGCCACTGACGCTCACTTCAACCAAACTAACAATTAATATCTAAGGACAGAATGCTCAACAACACTAGTTAAAGTTAACGGGCTTTGTTATGCAGTTATAAAATGTTAGCTCATAATAATTGCATTTTAATAATAGCATTTGTTCAGTTTCTCATTGCAGCAAACACTTGGTTACTACATTAGGTATATACTTATTCACTGGAATATTTAATCGTATGAGCTCTAATAAAGTATTCCAATAGCAATGTATCTTTTATCGTAAAAACCAGTTTCATGTATTTGTGGCTAAACTTTTGCCAATTTGTTTGACGTCCGGTGTCACTTTAATCTTTTGATTAATTAAACGATGATTTATCATTTATTCTTGTCATCATTATCACATTCGATAAGAAATGGTACGACTAATGTTCTGTCTCATATCCTTCAATTTTCACACATTAATCACACCCTAAGCTCAACGGACGCTAAAAATTGCATCAAATATGGACAAAATTACAATAAACTGCTTGCTGCTGATTTGCTTTGCAGCATGTAAGAATACTGAATTTACTATTTACTTGTTTGCTTAAAAATCTGTATTAAAATACATTTCTAAGTAATACGTTTCATCTCAGGGAGCCACGGACTAGAAAAAAGCGACGAAGCTTTTCAAAACTATCTTACGAAAACTATGGAAGCATATCCAGCTTGGTTAAAGGAGAACAACTTTGATCCCACTCCTGCGAAAGGTACACTGTATATTCAATCCGAAGAAACATCTTGGATTTGGCTGCGTTGCGAACTTAAGTAAACAAACTTTATTTGAGACATAAACCCTAAAACGTTTCATGTAACAATTTAAGAAAACCCTTAACTGACAATTTTATAGTGACCAGCGTATGGTGGGATATTCCAAGAACACCCAACAAACCATACAACCAACTTCTGCGTTTGCAGGTCACATGTTTGGGGTTACTAGATCTCTTAGGGACCCTTACTGGCTTACAGGTTAGTTTACATAATTGCAAATGACAATTTTATCATAAAATCTTTATGGATACAGAAATGAATATTAAAATTATATATAAACTTTAGTGTAATCTTAATCCTCAGGCAACTTTTCTTGTATCGGTAAACTTAATACAGAAGAAGACACAATCTTCTTTGAAGGAGCTGGTTTTTACATGCTTCAAACAAATACGTCTGACGAAGCCATTACATTTGAAAATGTGGGAGTTAGTCAAGACTACAAACTAAATTTCAATTCAGTTGAGTTTGGCTACGCATTAGACTTAAGGTTTGCAAGATACCTGCTTGGGGGAGCAGAATGGAATGATTCACGGGCGGGTAATGAATTTGGTCAGGAAGTAGAACAGGAATTTCAGAATACGTACAGTCGTTATCTAAGAAACCCACTGGCTTATGGCATTAAAGAGCTACACCCTTCCTTGGAGCATATTTTCACATATTTGTCAAATAGGACAAGGGTAACATCAATAGATAATTTAGATTTGTTTATATTAAACGATTTGATTTTGTAGTTAAATATGAATAATGTTCTCAGGATTTGGATCTAAGAACCCTAATGGATGCAACTGATTTACCAACACCGTATTTACCAGGACAGGATACAACGCCAATTGCGACTGAAGCAACAACTGAAAATAATCCAATTACTAGCTCTGGTGTTGTAACTGAAACATCAAGTGAAAGTAGTAATCCCACTAGTACTGAAGGAAATAACCCAACTACAAGCTCTTGTGGGTTAACCGGAACATCAGCACAGACTACTACAGAGGCTGAGGACACTACAAGTTGGGCTAATAAGCCCAATATGGGTGTTGAAACTATTCTGGCCATTATGATGCTGGCAACTTGGCTGCGCTAAGCTGAAATGATACCAGAATTTTATATTTTAAAGCCGTGCTCTCTAAGGGCAATCATGCAGAAACTTTAAAATTACTGGAATAGAAAGTGTCATGTTCCGTTGTTGGCTGAAGAATTCAATAAAAATTGCTGTAACATTATTTGCAAACCAAAACTCACTTTATCACCATCTCATTAGCCTGAAGATCATATGCCTGCTTTCCTTACTCGGATCACCAAATCTGGTTTTATCGACACTCAGACCTGTGACAGTGCTCCTGTCCTACTGTCATTAAGAATTGTTTCTGAAACATTTTAAATTGCTTTGTGTGCAATAAAATATAGATTTCAACAAACTGAAATCCAAATGAATGAAACCTGTTCGACTGATTTTCTAAAGTAGTACAACGTATAGCTGGCACGAATAATCTATAATGAAGAATATCCACTAATCCTCCAATTTTCTCAGAAGGAGCATCCAACCAACGCAAATTTGTGCTTGCATATTTATTTTTCATAAATTTATTTAACAATCCTTCCAATTTTCTAAAGTAATAATATTAACTAGTCTACCAATAACTTTTGTCTTTTTAAATTACAATTATCAGAAAAATGCGTTTTTCTATACATTAAACTACTTTTTTCATTTAAGTAAAAAGTTTGGTTGTACTTGTTGTAAGGTTTCGACAGTCATATTGTTTGTTTCAATCAATTGGAGGTTATTGCACAAGTAGATCTACATCTCTATATCTGTTTATTAGACATAATGCTAATAACCCTAACATATAGAATAAATTGTATGATTTGCAATAATGGCATCCATGATCTCCGCAACATCTTTCTTCTAACATATAGAGTTTCTTGTCGTTATACGAAGTTTCACGTTAGTACAGTATAATTTATATAGGATTTATCAATTTTTAAGGTAGTTTCAGTTAAGTAGTTTATGCGTTATATAAGTGGTTTTTGAAGTTATTCGGAAAAGAAAAAAAGTATCTGCCACGGAATAAAGTACCTCCACCCTCTGGTCTGACTCAATTGTCGAGACAGACACAATTAGAGCTAAGGTGGACGATATGACTTGTCAGTCCATTTAATACGTAGAAATAAATTAGTAGGAAAATTTCAACGAGTGTACAATTAAGATTTATGACAATCCAACCCAACGATTCGACTTAATCGTAGGGGACGACTTTGGAAAATTTTAGAAAAGTGAAATAAAAAATGAGAGAAAACGTAACAGTAGTTAAAATCTTTTAAGAAGTCCTTCCGCCTTTTTGATAGCGTTACATGTATGTGGTCCAGTTAATAGTGCTTTTCAATTAACCCTTAGAGCCTTGGGTGTGATCCCATTGCCTCGTCAATTTGTCTGGTTATTTAGGGTTTTGGTATTCTTTTGGTCTTTTTTACGTACTTGTTCATGAGCTTTTACTTTTCCACCAACACAAGTTACATACTAAAGGTGCAAGGACAAGTTAAAGAAAACTAATGTTTTTTGTTCTGCTATTATTTCATTACTTAAGATCTAGGAGAAAGTCGACCTTAAATATATCGAAAGAAAATAGTGCACCAGCGATTTCCATTTGCTCCCACATTATTCACTTTTGTTCTTCCATTTTAATAAAATTTGGTTTCAACGCTTTTTGGAAACACGAACTTTCACGACTTGTAATTTCTTTCAATAGGCAGAACGATTAATGAAACAGTAGATTATGTGAATAATATAAATTTGTAGGGAAACTTAATGATTGAGTAAAAATTGATTGATTTTTTGGGTTTAGTTTCTTTCGGCGCTAAAAATGCCACGCGGAAGTACAGCACAGGCAGCACATTACCATTATCACTCCTGAAGAACGGTTGTATCAAGTGGGTAGGTAATGATTGAATTTAAATAATTAGTTCATTAGTTAGCTAGCTGACTGATGTGATTGAAAAGATTTTCTTATTGACTATTTTTAAAGTATGCCTCCAAGACGATAAATAAAGGAGTGATGCCCTCGTTGGCTTTGTGGGGAAAGGGCAAGGTTTTCGGAAAGTTTGATTAACAGATAACTGAGGTGTGTGAGTGATTTATTGATTTATTAGTTAATTGATTGGTTTTAATCTTCAGGGCGAGCTTTTGGACCCTCCCACTTTTACAAGCTGACTTCACTAGTGGAACTGGTGATGACTGGGATGTTGGGTAATTTTTAAAATGAATTTTTAGTTTAATTGGTTAAATGATTGATTAGTTAATAGTCACTTGATTGGTTTGATTCCTCTTTTGCAGCTGAGAGCCGTTCCAAAGTGCAGGAAGCCCGTTACGAGGCAGCACAGTGATAATAGAAGTTTGTCTACGAGATCCCGATTTCCGATCAACAGGTTCTGTCGCAGGATTATGGCCACTAAATGAACATTTGTATAAGCCTTATTCCCTAAATCAGTCAATATCCTAGTCAGTAGTTTCACCAACAATTTTCGCATGATTCCCTTCATTTTACTTATTTACATTAGAGTTTAATGAATATATTTCCATTTTTGGAATAAGAATAAGCATATGTTATCAGTAAATATCTGGCCTAAAACCTGGTACAGGGCGCATTGAGAAAAGCAAGTTTAAAATTAAATCCATTCAGTTTCCAGATAATGCGAGATCCATTCGCAAATTAAATATCATACTTGCCCCTTGATACCATTTAAATGTAATAACAAATAACAAGTATAAATCTAAGCTGAGTTCAAATTGCCTCCATCTCCAAAAACAATTTGAACGCAGCTAAATCGTTTCAAAAACTGTTTTAGTGCAACGGAAAATCATTTTCTATTTTACTTTTACCTAGCAAACCGGAATTTATTTTAAGTTCCATTCCAGCCAAATTATTAGTGGTAAGCTCCTCTGCTGAAGCAGCGAGCTAATAATTACAACTACTTTCCTTTACACTCTTTATACTTCTTGTAGGTGGTATTAACAATCTTACTTGTAAAATAAATCTATTACTAGTATATCTACCTCCACCAGAAAACCAAGCGTTTCTGAATCATTACAAAAATCGCTTAATTGTGATTTTAGGTGCTTCAGAAATGCGTTTCAAATTTTACTTTTACCAAGCAGACGTTTACATTTCTGGTTCATTTTTAAACTGAACCATAAAACGGGATACGCAGTTGAAGACAGGGGATAAAGTAGGCTAAGATGGATACTAATGTTTCGATTGATTTTATTTAATTACAAAACTTACTGGCATGCATGGAGGTTGCTTTTAATTTGTCTGCAGGTGGCATGCAGGTGGTTATAGCCTTAAACATTTTCGAATTTTTTAAAGTACAGTCTTTTAATTCCCACTTCCCCCAGGAGATCTTAAAACGTAAAGTAAAAGGAAACATAAAACACTCTGGTACAAGACCAAGCAGAGGAGGTTCCTCGTGTGATATATCGGATTTCGGGGAACGCATCATTCAGATTAAGTGGGATGAAAAATGTTTTCTGTGAAAACACTGAAACTTTTTGTGAGAAAGAGTAGTGGCTTTAAACTACGGTGTTTTTAAAGTCAATTCAGTGACAAATCTGTTTTGATTAGAATTAAAGCTTTGATTTTGTTTTAGTTTTAAGATTTTGACAATATTGTTATAAGTTTGCTAACAGCGCATTGTGGACGAATTTGATACATGCATTGTCTGCATTTGTAGTAGCTTCTGCTGCTGTGGTATCGTACATTACTACTTCGTTATTCTACTTCTACTTCTAGTACTTCGAATTTTTGAATTGTTTTGTTCTCTGAGACAATCAACCGTACCTATCTATCTGTCCGAAGTTCGGCAACATACGTTATAAATTATTATGTGTTGGTATCAGAATGCTACAATATCTGGTTCGCGTAACACACCAAGAGACGCACAGGAGTGATTTGATTCTGCTAAACCAAAAGCAAAATTGATAAAGATGTTATTGCTAACCCAACGGTATGACTAGACAACTTTTATTTTGTGGTCCATGCGGTCTTTTTGCGAACCCGGACTTTTCCGTCATGGGAACTCAGTTTTCTAACCGCCTTTAAGTTGAGGATTAAAATAAACTCTAGTCCAATTCCTAAAAAATGGTACAGTAAATGCTTTTATTTTTAGCATTTGACGTCCTGTCATATAAAGTATGACAGGACGTAAAATGGTTCCGACCAAATATTGATTCGTAAAGTCCATACACATTCCCATTGCCTTCCGAAGTCAGTAAAAGAATTTCTTGGTGGCCAGCAGAGATAAAGTATTCTAGAAAAACGTCATGATGAATATACAATGTAAAGAGGTACTTACAAGATTGTAAGGTAAATGAGGTGCATGTGGAGTTTATTTGGGAAGGAAAGGATCGGAAAAAAATAATATAGGATATTTGCTCAGTCACGACGCCAGATCAAAAACAATTTTTGTTTAGCAGCAATAACCTTACAGTAGGTGACCTGGACACAAAGACTCATTCAGGCTGTAACATTGAAATAAGTTTCACAATATCACAAGCAGTAAATACTAAGATATTCAAGTTGTCGCCAAACGATTATCCAGTTTTGCACAAAGGCTTTATTTATAAATTTACGTAAAATAATATACTACAAATGCTTTTTTAATAGTACTATTGTTTTGCCACTATGGACGTCTTTAAATTTAGTAAGTGTCTCCCAAATTTTCTAACGCAATAATACCTCATGTTCGCTTTTCACTTTCCCCATTTCTTTGTCACTTCTACCTACAGTTTCCTCCTTAAATTCACATTCCCCTCCATTTTCAGTGAAAAATTTTCACTACCCTCCTTACCGTTAACCTCCTCCCATATTTTCCTCCAAACAATGAACAGGATCAGTTAGTTATCATTTAAATCTTACTAATTATACTGCTACCTCCACCAAAAGACAAATATATTGCCGACAAATTGCAAAATGTTTTTAAATCCCAAGCATTTTGTTGTTCTTGTACTACTATAGTTATAACTTATTACTGGTTTTCGGCACATGCATAACAAACCTGCAAACATGCACTGGCTAAATTGGGCTTTTAATACTTTAAATGGAGTGGAATGATAAGCAGATCTTACACTCTGAGATCCTTCTTTACTACTTGGGAATTTTATTAACAAACACTTTTCGAGGATGCTAGCCAGAAATCATCATCTTTTATCTTGGTACCTCCGGTTCCACAAAAAAAGTCAACGTTACTGAATCATCCCAAAAAATGTGAGTTTTTACTGCAACGAAAAATTCTTTCAATCGTACTTAGCTTGTTGGGATTTAGTTTCAAAAAAGCTTAGGTGAAGTTTAATCTGCCCATACTCCATGTAACTTTCTCCAGAGATTCCAGACTTCTGAGAGAAAAAGATACTTATTCCGATCAAACGTCGGTTCTCCTTGAGGAATTGGAAAGAGAAACTGACCCGGATGCCTACATCAAAGAATGTTATATGCTCATAAAAAATTATTATGATCATACTTATCGCAAATCAGTTTTTGGCAGCTCGACTTTGACGGCCTCTTGCTCCAAGGGACTCCTATCGCGGAGGAGGTGACATTCTTTTGCTATTTATAATAAACATCCATGGAAAACCATTAAAATGCTCGCTGCTGAAGACAATAGTATGGATATAAACATACCATAATAATAACCCTACGGGCCTGGTCTAGAGCCGATTTAACCTGGTTTAAAAATAATGTCTACAGACAGACAGACACACGGACACCGACATCTGCAATAGCTCCTCTGCTGAAGCAGCGAGCTAATAACTACTTGGAATTAACTTATTAAAGGCTTATAGCACCCACAGACGATAACTATTTTGTTTCCCTATCCCAACCCCTAACCCAAATTTTCAACAACAAAACCCTTGGTTTGCTCTCGTCATTATATCGTGTTGAAATATTTGTAGAATTACATATTTAATAATTAACCAGTACTTCTGATTCAGTAGTTAACATCCCAAACTTTAAATTTACTTACTGAATATTCCATCCTCCAAATTTACAAATTAAAAGGAACGGGGTGAACAGAGCAAATATATATAGATCGTATAAGCTAACTACCTTGCAGAAGCTTATTACCAGGAATTTAAGGCTACCTGCTTTGTTGTTCTATTGCCACCTAATTTCTCCCTGTGGTAATACGCTGGGGATATTATAAAGGGCATCCATTACACAATTAGACAAGCTGCTGCTTTGGTAATCCTTACTTCACATTCCATTTTTATCCATTTTTCATTTCATGTTAAGTACTTCAATGCGAAATTAGTTAATTCATTTTCATAATAGTTAAAAATTAATACGTAACAATTCGAAATAGTCAAATCATTGTTCTTCCTAGTCAAAGCACAATTTACTCCACTACTCCACTTGTAAATCCCTCCCCCTAACTGGTTCTTTCGTTTAAGCTTCTTGGGTACATTCACTCCATTTTTCTGACTATCCTTAAAGTTTATGTACCGATGCATAATGTACGTGGCCCTTCACAGATTCCCTGCAGATCCACTGAACTGCTCATGATTCTTAACAATTTTCCCTGCTGGGAATACCGCCGGAATTGCTTCTGGAATATGGGTTTTCAGTAATCAAGTAATCTTTTTCGAGTTTATTTAGCCTGTCGTGATTTAGTGTTTCCACTTCATTTTAAGCTGATGGAAATGTGGAACAAAACCGGAGGTGTAGATAAAAAATAATTTTTCATTTGGATGCATATGTTTGGGTTGATTTCTAATGCTAAATTTGCGATTGACGGATATACTAAAAGTTTATCAGGGAGATTTTATCAGGAAAACGTCGATACTGCACCGACTTCCCCATGTTTTTCCTATCTGAAGAAGCAAAAAAGCTAAGTAGAAGTCCGTTAATAGTCTGATTCTGACCAAACCAGGGGTCTGCACACATTAGTGGAAGAGGAAATTAAAACGGATCCTACGATTATCCTTACCTCTAAATATTTTTTATAGCCAGACCACTACATTTTGAGAGTTTACAACTTTTGAGTTAACTCCATGTTGGAGTACGATTAAGGTCTTTCTGATTAAAAAGAAACTACTTGTTTTCCACCGGCATATTGAGAAAGTAGTTTGCACACAGCTTTCGTTTGGTCACTTACCTTGCTCTATAATCAGTCGACGGTGGCATCCCCAACAAGGCTTTTTAAAAGCAATTATACTGGACTATGGGCCATAGTCTATGGCCCTAAAAGCACTGACTACAAAATTACGTGGAGTTTTCCAAAAGTAGTGCAAAAAAACTTTCTCGGTCTGTGTTTCACAAACTTCAAGAAGAACTCTAAACCTGATTAGTCGCATACATAGTCCAGGCACTGGTGTACATTTCCCGTATTCAATCACGGGTGTGCGTACAATAATACAAGAGCAGTAGAGTGAAACACAATCGATAAGATTTTCACGATTCTTAAGCTATGATTTCTTTCAAAGTGTGTATTTTTCTTATGAATTGTCCAAAAGCTATGACATGGTATGAGTTTGTTTTGTAATCGTCTATAGTATCTACTGTAGTGACCATTTGATTCACCGATAGAATCCACTTACCAATGCAAAAGCCAATTTGACGTGCAACCTTGTGCACCCGATTTTTTGCATATTTTTGAGTTATTACTTTTGATGCTTCTATTATAACTACATATAACTTCAGGAATACCAATGACAATAAGTGTTATAAAGCCCATTTTATGCTTGTCTATTCAAACCATTTTGTTTGTTATTATTCGTTTGGGGTTTCCAAAAAATATACCAGATTTGTTTGCATCCTTTCTAAAATTTGCACTTTGGATCGTCTTCAAATTTGAATGCTCTTTAGAGTCAGCATGAAAGCAAAGAGCCAAATGCACTGGTATCAGATTCTACAAGACTTAAGGATTATGCAATGCAAAATCTTTTCTATCGGACTGAGTAATTTTCCCACACACCGCCATTTGAAGTTATGAAGCACGAAAAATGGCGCTTCGAAAAACGCTGAAAAATTCATACCAGATTTTCAACTTTTCAAAATTCAATATTAAATAAACCTACGCTTGTAAAATTTTGCATAAGTACTTGGTATTTACTGCCCTAACACCATGCAATATTTCAGGTCTATCAAGTTTGACATAAACATTTGGTGTACGATGAAAGTATTTGCATTATTTTTGGAAAACTCCACGTATATTGCATCAAGTGAAGTCTACTGCTTCGCAAATGTACTCAACAGACAATAATCATGGTCAAATTTGTCAAGGAAACATTTCGTAAATGATTTCCTCATCCCAGCCATCATTATGGAACTGCTGGAAACCTTCCTGACTACTTTCCATTTTCAGACATACAATTTGACAAAATTGTCGTAAAATATATACAGCAGAACCTACCAAAAAATTGTATAAGCCAAGCGCCAGCGTTTACACAGAACTGCTCGCGAAGGATATTTACAACTATAGATATACTGCAACAATTGCTAAAATCTAAAGTAGCGATTCTGAACAAGTATTTTTAGCTGAGAAAATGTCAACTTTAGATTCAGAATGTTCTTTATGCCTAACTATCCTGTTAAACCAAACAAAAATGATGAAAAATAATAAAGTAAGATTTCCGTAAAAAAATTCACAGCTAGTTTCCAAAATAATACAACTCCTAACCACCTTAATCGCTCCCTGTTTTCAAAAATGCTCCTAAAATTACTAAACCTATTCAACCCCTTTCCCAATTTCCCAAAACCAAACTTTCATTCTCTTCCCAAAAAACCTCGAGGCTAACCGATGGGCATTGCGGCACTGGACCGAATACTAAATAAGTGACTGGGCTGAATTCAGAGACAGAGACGGAGTTGGCTAATACTACAAACGGGTATTCCAGGGGTGTGGTGTGGAGGGACAACGAAGAAGGAGGCAGGGATTCTAGAAGGATTGCTAAGGAGTGCTACCCCGATGAGAAGTTGACGGAGGGAAGAAGGCATGTAGGATGAGGGTAACAAAGGGATGATCCCGAGAAGTAAGTGGTAAGGAACGGAGTCAGAGTGTGGAGTAGGAAACAGCAGGTGCATCCTCAGGGACGCCATTGTAAATGAGTAATGTAAAGGATTCGTTAAATATAGGGGAAGAAGTGGCAATTTGTTGAAGCACGCGCAAAAGGTCGCATCGCAAAATTGTGTTTGAAGGCACGGGTTCTTAAACGTTCATTTGTTATGAACTACAAGTTAATCTGGAATGGCAACAATTTAGTCTGGCAGTAGACGTGTACCCATTAACATCTTTAAGTACCACGCGTAACGAGCATGGGCACTAAGTGTTAAAGCGTGAAGTTTAAAAAATATGCGACCGACATGACCGATATTGGCTGACTACTGGGCCGAAAGTAAAGGGTCCTTTGGCAACTGGAAATGTATCGGAATAAGGATGGCAATTGGTATGGTGGAGGGATCCGAATTGTTCTAATCACATTTTCGTTTCCCCAGCAAGGAACGTCCGGAAAAATTGGATGGATTGCCAGACAATTTTCAAAAATTCCAAAAATTACCCAAACACTCTTAAATTACAAGCTTAAAGGATACTCGTCATATATAAAGCTAAAATTGTTTGAAACTTCCTTATCCACCTATAATTCCAAAACCGCTTATATGCACCACTTGCGCAATTCATTCAACTTCAATATAAACCAAACATAGAACTAAATCCAGACCATGGATTGGCCAAGTAAATTAGCAATGTAGTTCTTTAAACATGCACTGAAAACCTGTATATAATTATAACGTTATCTATAGTACAAAATTCTATCGGTATTATTACGGTGTCCGGTAAAGAAGTCGAAACATAGAAGTCGAATGGTATAAAAGTCAATGGTAAGAAAGGCGAAAACATTATGGGCGAATAGGTAAAAATGTCGAAACCCATTTTGGGCGAACTGAAGTAGGTAAAAATGTCGAACGCTTTTTTGGGCGAATAGAACCAAGAAAAAGTCGCATTTTTGTGTTGATTCAAAAGCATTTGGTTTTTGTTAAGATGGTATTTCATGTCAACAGGTAGATGATACACATATTTGGCATAGGTTTGAATTGATAATTTGAATGAATAAATGCAAACGAAACTTAATCGCAGAATATACAAAACTTGGCTGCGATCAGATTTTGAGCTCAATTTTCAAGCGCATTGAGAACTGTTTAATAAATAACGCAATGTGTGAAATACGTTTTTTAAATAATTTTATTTAAATCTGACTTCTTAGGCTATCTAACTTCCCAATTAATAAAGCTTAGTGTTTCATTTCACTGTCATTTTGAAACAAGATAATTTTAATCCATTATATTGCATTCAAGTTATTAGACAAATTACTCAAGGGCAAGGCACATTCCTCCATATTCATAAAGGGTATTTATTTGGCTATTTTTGTGTTGATTTCTATGAACCAGTGAATTTACATGTAACTCGGTACCGTGGACAGCCCATCTAGTTGAATGGGCATGTACCTTGTGCTACCAAGGAAATGAGTTAAGACTTAAAACCTTCAAGCCTTAACTACTTCTCAAACCGGTAGCAAATATACAATTTTGAAGCATGTATCAAAGTCATGGACAACAAATGGGAGTTGAATTAAATTTAGTTTGATTTTATTAAACATTGTCGTGTAATACATAGTCATGATGTACAATAGAAAATCAGTAGAATAAATTGTAATAATTGACTTTATTCACGCAAATTATCTTTATATAACTTCTTGCAGGCTTCAACACATTCAGTAACCAATTACAAAATTATAGGCTTAACATTATTGTTCCATAACGTTTTATAGAACACATTTTGGAGTATATGTTAAACAAATACTAACCTCGATTAAGGAATTTATTATTATTGATACGTTGAATCTATTTTCTTAGTTTCTCATTACTTGTAGCATTAAATGTATATGGTTAATTTTGGTTAAAGTATGCATTTGCCAATGTACAACTTGTAACACACAGATATCTGTTAATCAGGAGACAGTAACAAAACCGATATTGTATGTAATTGACGTTTAACGGTTACATATTTTCACAGATTACTCAGCTTAAATTTTTGAGCATGGTAATGTATAAAATCCATCAACCTTATATTTGCCCTGTGATAGAAATTTGGTTCTAAACTTCGGACAAGAATTAAGTTATTCCTCAATTTTAAATACTGATTCTGTTGCACGTCAGAGCTTGAACCGTATGAAAAAACAAATTACATCATGATTTTTAGTTATCCAGTAAATCCTATTTCAAGCAAATTTATTGAAACTCTGTGAGAATTTATCTTCTTGATTTGTAAGCACTCTCCATCAAACAATGAAAAAGGGCTATGCAACGGCACATAGCGAAAGTGAACTCCAGATAAACTTTAATTAATACTGAGGAGGATGTAGGAACATAATAAAGGGTTTTTTGTTTCACTGGAATCCCATAAAGTTTGTGACTATTCGGCTACGCTCAGTTTGTTTTTGGAGTTAGAGGTATTTACTAGAAAACTTAGATTTTGTCGGTGTTTCATTAATTTGATGGTTTACCTTACAAATACTAAAAGAGGACCCTTAATTATATAATTTGCCTGTAGGGATCTGCTCGGTCTTTAAATTGAATGACGTTAGTACTAAATCTGTTTTTCTCGATTGACCATGTAAAGTTTTCAATAAGATATTTGCCTATTATTGCATTGCGCTTTCTCTTAAAATCTTAAAAACAATTATGGTGCTTTTCTTTTAAAAAAATTACTGTTTGCCACAAACATAAAGGGATGCACGGATAAAAATCTATTTTTGTGTGTTTAGCATTCGTACTAAATTTTTATTCCATTTGTCTGTTTCGTACAGTACGAGTCGAAAAAGTTTACTCCCAACCCCTTCGGTATTCCTTCTCTGACTTTCTCTCTGAGGGTATTTTAAGCCATTTATAAGCGTTTTTTGGTAATACTTTATTTAGAGTGGAAGGGATGCATTGACGTATGGTGAAGGTTCCGGAATTAAACACAATATTCTTGTAAGAAGCAAACTGAGCCATTTCTTCATCACCCAACCCAGCGTTTCGTCTTGTGTCTGTCGATAATCTGTCATTTGGCATCATTTGGCCTAACTTTATTGGTTGGTTTCTGAAGTCGGCGACTCAGCAAACAGGTGAGGAGGCAACGTGACAGGTGTTTATGCTCGATTTTTTGTCTGTTTCTGGTTTTGGCGATAATCGAATTTGAAAGGAGCAATATTTATTTTACACAAAAGCTTTTAAATGCACCAATGTAAACCACTGCTGATCAACCTTTTGGATAAGTTTACTGTGTTTAAATTAATAAATAGTTCATGCAATTAAATAAATATTTTAAAAAGGGTTATGGAATTTATATAATATTCAATGAAGGTTGTAGTTTTTGGAAACAGTAGAACAGCTATGAAAAAATATAATTTGTATTTTTGATGCAGTTGCATTCATTACGAAAAATACGTATTTATTCAAACAAATGCTATGATTTCGTCGTGATTTGAAGTTTTTGACAAATTTCACATTCTAACATATTTTCATGGTTACGCCGGGCATTTCCTACTTAAATCTCATGCGAAATTTCAATATTTTATGTGTGTTTTACTACTTATTTGACTTTGTCAAGTCATTGAAAGTTTACTTAGAATGGTTAAAATACGGAATTTACTATTTGTACGTTTTATCGATGTTATAATTAAGTTTTAATGCAACTTCTGATTCAAGTCAATTTTCATATCTTCAATCTTCTAATAATTCTTCCATAATTTATCTATCAGTCAGGAAAGCCGTAACTCGTAAAGTTAAAATTTATTCGGTGTGTAAAATCTTCAATTTATTTATAATGTTCGGTATTTCACCCTAATATTAATTAATATGTTTTTATTTACATAAACAAATTGTAGTGTCATAATATTATATACCTCGTTTTGCACTTTGCCAGCGTACTATTTCCGATTTTCAATTAAAGCCATAATATTCTTACTTGTCTGTCCAAGCATTTTGAATAGACCTGTTACGCACTAGGGAAAACATGAACCGGTCTAGCTTCATAGCTCATCCGTGAGGCCAAAGTTTGACGTATTAAAGCATTTTGTGCTTTCAATCCTCGGGATTTATAATTTTTATTGAAATTAGCAATTTCGATAAAGTCTAATCCAATTTCATCAAAATGGAACAATAACAACGAAATGCTTTTGTTTTTCAGCATTTCACATCCTGTCATATTAAAATCAAGTAGTGATCCTCAGGAATTCCCAATATGTTTCAGTTTCAATAGAACAATCTCTTGGTGGCCAGCAGAGACAGCGTATCTTATAAGGGGTCATGCAGAAGACGTATATCCTACAAAATATTAAAAGGCAAATGAATTGCATGTGGAGTTTATTTATGATAGAAGTAGCCGAAACAATAGTTTAGAAAATTAGCTCAGTTACGACGCCAGATTTAAAACAGTTTGTGTATAGCAGGCATCATTCTCAACCAGATTTATTTAGTCTTGTCTTGAGGCTCGAATTAAATTAAATTAATGAATTCACAACGTTAAATAATTTAGTACAAATTCTTTAAATTATTACTATTGTTTTTCAAGCATGGAGTTCACCGAATTTCCAATCTTCCTAGCGCCATACATCGTGTCCCTTTTCTTTGTCACCTCCACCTCCTATTTCCTCCTTAGTTCCACATTCCCCTCTTTTTTCGTTTCACTCCGAACACTTAACCTCCTCCCCTTGCCCACTTTCTCATTTTCTCCAGTCACCTCAAAAGTCTCCTCCAATTTCTGTGTCTTCACATTACCTCCTGCACTATTATCGTCACCTCTTCTCCTCCCCTTTTTTCCTCGTCTTCTCTCACATCTCCTCATACTTGGTAGTAACCATAGCCAAAATACCCGGCAAATCCCTCCACATTTCCCCAATCGAAAACCACCTCCTCCCCTTTTATCCTACTTCTATACTTAACCCTAACTCTACCCGGATCCCTTTCCTTGGTTAATTTGATCAAACTTCTGGTAAGTGACCAGTGGTCACAATCCAGTTGGCCAACCTTAAAAATAATATGCGGATCGTTCCAGCCATCGTCACGTCACCTTCATCAATTTTGAAGGAGAAACCCCCTACCTACGTGTGCAATCCTTTGACAATACCTGGGCAAGGGAATCCATTATCTACTCGACAAATCTTCTGGTGTCAAATTGTAGTGCAGGGCAGGATACATCACCAAAGCTCCAACACAGGTTTATGAAGGAGCTCAGTGGAAGGTATTTGACGGAAGGATATTCCGTATTTTATGCTAATTATTTGTTGGTCCGTTGGACCTTAAAAGTAAAATATGAGAACTGCAGGACTGACTGCAAGTATGGAACAGACAAGCGAGAGAATGTCATTCCTTTCCGATCCACGGTCATGCGTGGAAGTGCAGCGAGATGGCTGCGGATTTTGCTTATCTAAAAGATCTCTCTCTCGTCTGCAAAATGGAATCAAGTGTGTGTGTGAAGAAGAAGAGTTGTAAATAAATATCTTTTAATTCTGCTTAATAAAATAGTGAGTAGCAGTAGTAGTAAAACCCTATCGTTTGTGATTTGCTTATTTGCATACCTACCGTTGAGTCATAGCAGAAGGCTTGCCTGGACCGTGTTGTTGCGTGTAAAACAGTTGTCTGCCAAGGAGTAACGTAAGATAAACCCTATTTGCAAGCTAAAGCATCTCTGATTGCACATTATAGCATATTTCATACAAGAATATACCTCCTTCCGCCGTACATGGCGAACATTTTGCCAGTTTTTTCTGTGATAGTGACTGTGTAGGTGCATAAAAAGCTTATCATTTTTATGCATGTATTATGCTTTTTCTTTTCTCTGCTGCTGCTGTGATTTGTGCATTTACTCAGTTTGCTGAGGATTCTGTAAAGGGATATGCACATTATCATCACACACAACTCTTTTCACGCTTAGCATAATACTCGGTTGTGAGTAGCTAAACGTCATCTTTCCTTTCCGCATGCTAATATTAAAAGCCAGCTACTCGGTAGTGAGTCATGGCTAATTTCCTATAATGCATATTATCATTTAATTCTGGCTAAAGGCTTAATATATATAAAATGGCTACATAACTTCATTTTCATGAGGGAAAATGGCTAGATATTTTATTTTTAAAATGAGAATGGGGCAAAATGGGCATCTGTCAAGAAACAAAGCCCTTTGTCTGAGAAAACGTTGCCTACGTTTTTGCTGCGCCAAATCTCAGGTTGTTGAGAATGCGCATATAATATGCTGAGCATTAGGTGGCATACCTATACATGTAAAAAATGACAGACAAAGGCTATGCAAATGTCCGAAAACGTTTTAGAGGCCTTGACAAAAGGCAAAATTATAGACCTTCTTTCGATGCACATTCCTTATGAATGGCCCTCTTTCAAGCTAGCCAAACAAACAAATAGCCATATAATATATGCATTATGATTTAAAGAAAGACAGAGAGATGAAAAGCAAGAAATTAACATGTGTGTTAGAAACGGTAGTAAATCAATAGTCAAATATTTTTTTTTGTGCTTGTGTCACTCTATATATATCGTATGCCTTATGCATTTAACATGCACTGTATAGCTGTTTCCCTATACTAACACTCCTATTTAACTTGGAAAAAGTTTTTTTTAAATGGGATATTTCACAATAGACTATACTACCAAGCATAATACTAAATGCCTAACGACTACATAGTTAGGTACATCGGGAAAGGAATCAAATGAATGCATGTCATATTATCCCAAAGCTAGTAGTGTGCCTAGTTATATGACTGCATGTGTGGTGGTGGATATTATAATAACTCTCAATACTGAGAGCACCGGTAACCAAGAGCACCAGTAACCAAGAAGTCAAGCTGCAGATAAAAGACCAGTAGTACCGAAAGGACTATTATGGACCACCCCATTATGTAAATGCGGGAAGTTGACTTCTCAGTCAACACAACTAAAAGATGTAATGGGAAACGTACATAGACCAGTGCTGACTTGGTAATAGTACAAGAACCTTACACTACACCTTCCCGCAACCAAAGTACTCAACTACTAGTGTCAAGGGAAATATATCAAGACCAGTGCAGATCTGGAAATTGTTAAAGTACCTTACACTACACCCCCTATAAATGGAGAGTACACAAAATACAAAATAAATTATTGGAGGAAGCCAAGCCCCACTATATGCAACCCCTACTGGGCAGTGAGAAAAACAGAAGTAGCTCTGTAACTCACAAACTTCAACATAAAGAAGTTAGGAAATCCACAAGTGCCGAACCAACACTACGGGACTGGAAGTACTAAGTCAACTAATATAAAATAATTACCGCGATGAGGAATCGAACGAGTTGGCTACATAAGCCAAACCAATGGGGTAAAGTGAGAACACAGAGGCAGTTCTGTAACTCAAACTAACTCAACAGAAACTACGGAATAAAAGTAAGGTACATCAAGGAATAGTACTACAACAGCACCCCCCTCGAAGCGGAGAAGTACTCATCGGTACAATCAAATCGAAAGATCTATCAAAAGATCGATCAACAGAATACAGATTTGAGGAACTCCCAACTTATATGGGGTAAAATGAGAGACGAAGCTCTGAAACTCAAACTAAGGGAAACGGAGATCTCATTAACGAAACAAGAGGGTAGTTGGCTGTACTCACAATACGCGGGCAGCCCGGCGGTTGAGTACAAGCCCTTCTGTCAGCCAAAGAATGCGCGGCAGCTAAGTCCAAAGTCACGCTAAAAAATTAAATACGGATATTAAAATAGCAGTATCGGACAGTTCCAGATGTCCTATAATAATGGAATGATTACCGCACGTCTTACGCAATCGAACGATAATGACCAACGCCTCCACCCACGATGTTGACACGTCCAAAGGTGAACCACTAAGAAGAAATCAGTCTTTCAGGACTGAATATTCTGTCTGGGGAAAATATCGATGCAAAGCATAGATGCGATACAGTACCAGAACCAAAGAAAGTAGAAACGATGGAAGTAGGGATTATGTCTGAAGAAGGACCAACAGCTGATTAAGTCTTGGTCGAAGTCCAGGACTGAAGAAAAGTGGAAGACAGCGGACTCAGATAGAAGATGGCGGCCAGGCCAGAGGTTGGGAACTTGAAACACGCTGCAGTAATTGCAGTAATCCCGGTCAACGAAGACCGACCAACCAAGGGACCAAAGGCAGCTAGGAAATAACAAATGGCGAACCGAAGAGACCTTAGATGAATGAAAAAGAGTCCTGTTACCACTTAACAGCTGAGATAATTCCGAACCAGAAATAATATCAACCTTGGACGGAAAACGAAGGAAGCGACGAGGTGGCGACGAGTCACATGGCATAACCAAAGAAGCTTAACTTCCACGGGTAGTCGTGATGTAGTTGAAGCTCCATGGAAGCCACACAAAAATGGAGTCCATAGAGACTCTGATCCACGCGCAGACGTGATGGCTAAAGAAACAGCAATGCTATTGGTACTCTGGACTGTCTCTGGACAGCAAAGACTAATCCAGCTAATAAACACAATGATGAGACTCCTACCACAGACTTGGCCAACAACAAGAGAAGTTTGAGAACTTAAAAGCAGCACTTCTTGATGGATCTCAACTCTTGGCATCGCGTCTGGACAAGAAATATGAAGATCCAGATATACATGCAAGGACGCTTGAAGAATTCTAGTGTCCAATCATCATTAAAACCACGCCACCACCTACGGAGAGATCAACTCTCAACAAAAAAAAAGAAAAAGATGAACATGAAAACACTACAAGCAAAGATGCCTTCCGATCCCTCATCGAGCAGTAAAGTACAACTCAGCAAGTACCCCCAAAGTTCCAGCGGAAATGGAACCACTTCAAGGAAAGTGCCTTTTATTAAACAGTAAGTTTAAAGGCACACAACGAAGCCCTCACTCGGAAGACGTTCCGGAAATTCCTATCGAAGGAAACGAGAGCTGAAAAATATCATTGGAATTGGCGACGACAACAGAAATATTGTCTTGATAACAGAGGTAGTTCTGGTTCTAGACAATTACAGGAGTCCATGTTCGGAACTCTGTACAATTACAAACTCGGACAGAAATGCTAACCAAAGCACGGATAACTTTCCGGATATGGAAGAAAACAATCTAGGAAGACTATTCCAAACGATTAAAGATATCCCAGCGCAGCAGTAGATAATGCAGAAGACGCCGTGAGCGTCTGAAGTCTGAGGAAGCTGAAACCTTAACTTATCAAAGACTTGACGCATAAGCTCGAGTCTAAAATAGCAATTGAGTCTACAATCAGCTGACAGATGAGTGGAGAACCTGCACGGACACCACGAAATTGAGAATCGAGGACAATGTCAAGAGTCTTTAGTGTCTCAAAATGGAGATGGAAGGACTAAACGAGCTCTAATATAATTCCGATCGAAAGTCTTTCCACCCAGCTAAAGATGAGATACTCCAGACATATGATGCGTCCCGCAGAAGTCAGTAGAAGCCAAGGCAAACTGACCAAGCCAAAATACTCGTCATCTGAGAAGTTGAAAATGTGGACTAGATAAAGAAGATCCTAAAACATTGAACATAAAAGGCGGTAGCAGCCTTGCTCAATGTAAGAGGAAATATCGGTTGCAGACTCACACCGCAGCCCCAAAGAAATCAGAAGACTGACAAGCTGCATAAACCATCGTCGGATTATGGGACATGGAAGCGTCACCCAAAGAAACAGGGGCGGATGGAAGATACCACCGTCGGGAATGTCTGTCAGAAAACAGACCACTTGTTCTGTGCTGAAGTAAATCAAAAGTTAGCAGTCACCCAAATCGCAAAGAACTTAAGAGTCGTCGAGAAATGTCCAGAAAAGCATATATGGTATTCAAGTGAAATACACTGAAAATCGACTCAAAAGGAAACAAAGACGTCGCCAAACCAACCCTTAAGGGAAAGACAAGACTAAGAGGACGTTCTCTTACGAGTAATGTCCCAACTTCAAAAAAAAATGCAAGGACCTATGAGCCTAAATGAGATCTTCTCGACAGTTGGAGAAAAACGAGGAGAATTACAAAAAGCTGAGCAGCAGATATCCCATTATCTGCAGGAAATTATGGACTAACTCAGTCCAATGCAATATTCGCATTCCAAGGGAATGCAGAGAAATGATAAGTGCTGGATACCCCTTATTCAGTACGAGTGGACCAACGATCCATCAAATCCTCGGGGAGTCGAGGGTGGATCTATATGAAAAAGATTGAGCTGGTGGATACAACCTGAAGGTTTGATTCACACGCAAAGTAAGCAAAGACTGTACTTAAGCACGGCTCACGGGATGTGCGTGACACTACCCGATGTATAAAGAGCGCTCAAGACGTAAGACTGGACCTGGCCAGTTCAGCAGCAACATAGATGTCCACAGGAAAGAAAAATGAAGATGATGAGGACCAAGATCGAGAATGGCTACACACTGGACGGTTTTCCCTTGAACCGGAACCAGGAACAATATTATGAGGAACGGAGGGTTCTAATGAGAGAATCCTCAAGACGTTCCAGACTCCCCAACAAGCAGGGCACACTCAAGTGATGTCCAGGTTTCCTAAAAGGAAACGCGCAAGTAAAAATGAGGATGGCTAAACTACTTGTTATTACGATATGTTCCAAAATCTTACGTGTTTTACATGATGGAACATGTCAAGATTGTCTAAGATGACACATACGGACTTAGGAGTGGGTCCAAAAGAAGAAATTTCCAGAAGGAAAACACAAATCGGCGGATGTTCAGCGTTAAGCGATTATGAAGTCGCCGGAACTACCGCTGTAGAAGCCATCATCCTCAATATTAAGACGTTCGAGAGAAAGACGTCAAAAGCTTAGGAGTACTGGATTCCAGTGATTCCCATATCACTTCAAAGAGGAATCTCCAACTCCACAATCTGGATACAACAGAGTCCAGACACCGTGTTCGAGCAAGGAAAACATGAATACGGACCAATAATGCTAGCAAACAACAATTATGTCTGGAGCGGAGAACTCCAGAATAAAGAAACCGTACGGAAAATTAAGCTTAACTCCGGAGAACCACCATCCTAGAAGTTATTCCCATAATAACTAATTTTTACGTTAATTCACGGGCCTTGCAAATACACAGGAGGTGGAAACAAAAATTATATATTAAGGGACGCAAAGTCCATTTGGCCCAAATATCGTCCCGTGCCATTGCGGAGGCACTAAGACGGGATTCAATCTCCAGAAAAGAGATTACTCAGAACACCGAAAATCTTTTAAGCTGGCCAGCAACATTGAAGATATCGGTGGACTAAAGAAATAGAAGACAGACCGGTCGAAAGAATTCAAAGGCAGGAGTTGCAGAAATTCCAACGTAAGGCGTTAATGGAGACTGCGCAGCAAAGAAGATATATTTTCCAAGACCCTTACAGGTGATTTTGGGACTCAGCTCGCCTAAATATAAGTCGATCAATGTTCAAGAAATCAGGATCCCAAAGAATGGAAAATCCAGAAGTATACCGAATCCCGTGAAGTTTTAAGTCGCCGCTGGTACAGCAACGTGAGGACGAACGGACATTTAGCGCTCCACATTGAAAGATGAGCGAAGTCATCCTGGAGGACAGGGATGAATCTGCAATTTGAAGCAGAACAACAACACTCGGACCACAATTTAAATAACTCGGGCTGTCGAGTATATGTGGATCCCAACTACGCCCAAAGAGGCAATAAAAGAGACAGATAATAGTCAAAAAGTCTCTGAGCACTGTTTAAAATTTTGAAGCCGTCAAATGAGAAACGGTGAACACAAGCATGCGCAGAAATATAATAATTGCCATGCACCCCTGCTAATTTACTCGGGTTGTCGAGTGAAATTAGTCAAGCTTAAGTATAACGCAAAACGCTTAGGACTTGAAGGATCAAGTCACAAATGGAAGTCAAATCAAATGGTACTTCCTCTTAAATAATCTCGAGTCTTGTATGACTCTTGGATTGGCCAGAGCGCCACAGCCCTTATAAAAACTCCCGAAGCCCAGCGGATGACCGATACGTTGCTGAAGTTAACTTACAGACTGATTCGTAAAGCTCCAAATGGTCGTCGGCAGTCATGAGTCCATGGCTAGTCCCAAATGGATTGGCGCAGGAGGAAGGAATTCTGATCTGAGACCATGAAGCCTACCTCAGTCGTCTGTGGCATAAGTCCCCTGAACTTGACAAGTTGAGGAATGGGAGACAAATTACTCGGAGTCAGTTTTTGTCAATACCTGGAAGAGAGAGTCGAGACAGTATGCGGTATACACAGGTTAGCTGTGGCAGTGTGCAGTCTTGTTCTCTAAAGGAACCAGTAGAGGAGTAGATTAGACCAAGGTACGATGGGAACTTGACACGGGACAGTTCGGATGCTGAGTGAAGCCTGGTATCTCGAGACAGTTCGTGAGGATTAGGACGCCGGTGGAATACATGGAGAACAGGGGGATAATTTTATAAACTATATTTAAGTCAATGAATTATGTATTTATATTTTAACTAAGTTGGTTTTGATTAATGATGACTATAAATATTTAAGTTTTAGATACTGTAGTAATTCTGATATTGAATAAGATGTCTAATTAACTATAAGATGTACTTTGAACTGTAAGTTGCAACAAATTGTAAATTGAATTGGTAAATCAGCATAGAAATGTATTTTATTATGTATGTCCCCTTTAATTGTAAATTTTTAAATCATGGAACTTAATTTTAATGTATAACTTGTCTATTTTAATGGAAGAGTGTTATTTTAAGTCCGTGAGGGGAGAGTCCGCACCGGGGGCGTTTTGGAGGTAGCCATGTAGTGCAGGGCAAGATATTTCACACAGGCTCCAACACAGGACTATGAAGGAGCTCTGTGGAAGGTAGTCAGCAGAAGACTAATCTGCATTTATGCTAATGAGGTTGGTCCGTTGGACCTTAAAAGTAAAATATGAAAACTGCAGGACTGACTGCAGGTATGGGAAAAGACAAGCGAGAGATAGCATTCCTTTCCGATCCACGGTCATGCGTGGAAGTGCAGCGAGATGGCTGCGGATTTTGCTTATCTCAAGTGATCTCTCTCTTGTCTGCAAATGGAATCAAGTGTGTGTGTGTGTAGAAAGAGTTGTAAATAATATTTTAATTTCTGTTTAATAAATTAGTAGCGGTTAGCAGTAGTAAACCCTATCGTTGTGATTTGCTTATTGTGCATACCTACCGTGTAGCCTCAGCAGAAGGGCTTGCCTGGAGAGCGTTGTTGCGTGTAAAACAGTTGTCTGCCGAGGAGTAACGTAAGATAAACCCTAATTTGCAAGCTATAGCATCTCTAATCGCATATTATAGCATATTTCATACAA
>CM056171.1:60327764-60353601 GCA_029691765.1 Entomobrya proxima | reverse complement strand
TTTTTAGTGTTTAATACAAACGATAACCCTTCGCACACGAAAATTGTAGAATACAAATTCCTAAAAAATTGGTTATCGAAAGAGACAAAGAGCATGTTTAAGCAATTGGTACATATTAAAGGTGAGAGTACTATTTAAATACGACCGTTGGCCATGGTTTTTCTGGACAATTGGAGGATGAAATCTTAACAAATTGGAGAAACACTATTTTATGAAATTATTCGTATAGCATATTTTGTACTTATCCTTTTGAATACAACCTTTTCCTATTTTGCTAATGCTAGTGCTTGTTATCAGAAGAAGTTTAAATACATTCAAAATATGCAAACATCAATCTGATTTATTATACAGCCTTCCACATACAAGTTTTCCGTGAACCGGCGTTTTACTTTAGCTAATGTTTACCACAGAATAAGATCCGTGTAAACTGAAATAAACGTACCTAAATAGGTAGGTAGATAAATAAATAAGTAGATATTTTCCCCAGGTCACATTTAGTCCACGCTCGTGAGTATGGTTTGGAAACAAGGTTTTGGTAGAGTTCATGTTTAAACTTTTCACAATAAGGTTATTTAAAACTATCAAACAGTCCAGCCATGTTTTTGCCCACATTTAATCTTTACCTATTAGATAGTCCATCAATTGCAGGTACCACTTCCCTGGCTTCAAGTACATCAAATACTTATAGTTATCCTAAAAGTCCAAAAATTAACTTCTTAAGCTTACTTTTTCCGTTAAGCTTGAGTCACCGTTTCAGAGGAGTTATTAGAGATCAGGAAGGGAATGTAGATGATTTCGGGAAGGTAGAACAAAAGTAAAGCTAGCAAACCCACGTGCACTGAATCGAGTACAAATTGAACCAGACTGGATTTAGAGACGGAGACATAGTTTGACAAACAATAATAATCTGAATGGGTCAACATCCAAGAGCAGTAGTCCAGGGGAGTGTTCTGGGGAGGGAAAGACAAAGTAAGGGATTTTGGAGGGATTGTTAAGGAGTGCTACCCCAAGGGGAAGTGGACGGGGGGAAAGAGGCCCGGCGGCGAATTGCTGCTGGAAGATCAGGTTGACAAGAAAAGGAACCGGAGAAAGTCATTGTGTGGAGGAGGAGGCAACAGGTGCCTCCTTCTTCATAGAGAAGGGATTGAAGGGTGGAGTTGAATGGCGTTGAGGATTTGTTGGGTCCAAAGCAAACAGGTAGGAATTAGTCGGAACACGGATACAAGTTTATTAGAAGGAGGGATTGGTAGATGAAGGTGGCAAAATTGTTCCACGGGAGCCCTCAGGTTGTGGTGGTTTCTCCTCAAAAGATGTGTCAACTCGTGACAGTTCCAGTCCCGTCCAGTATGCGGGTTTCTTGGGACGACACAACCAGCTCTGCTCTCGAAGTCGAGTCGAGTCGAAGATTTTGGCTTGGTGGACAACCGGAGACTGGACCATAGCACTGGACCAAACCTTAACTGCCCAGGGGGAGATGAATATGAGCGTTCCAATGACCAGGAGTTGTCCAAGGATTTTACTCACAAGCTATTCGGTGAAATAAAATGGGAGCAGTTGGTTTGCGGTTTGGTAACTTAGACTCGCTCCACTGCCAAGACAGATAGAACATCGACAGGGGGTTAGAGAGACAAATGCTGACTTGTCTTAAAACAAAATGTCCTAATAATATTTGACATGTTGGCTGAAAAACGTAAGCAATTATTTGCGCCGTACATTTCCAAAGTTTTTACAATTTTTTCTACTATGGGATACGACCTAAATCCGGTAAACCCATTTATCTGAGCATTTAAAACACTTTACTACTCGCCGAACTTCGGGCTTTTGGATGAGCTTTAAAGAATCAACGTTATGTTATACAGCTTTTGAGTACACAAGGAAACCAACAGGTCCCAAACAATATCTGATAAGGAATATTACCCCAGCACGTGTAACTGCTGCACTTCTGGCGCTCAAATGTAACAAAACTTTCATAAAAATTAACGAATCCCTTTCAAAACTTTTTCAATTATTTAGTTTCTACTATGCCACCAAAACGGTCATCATAGATCGGTTCTTTTACACAATTTTCTAATTTATTGCATTAGATTGTTAGAATTTGGGATAAAAGTGCATTTGAATTTGATAACTATACTGCAAGAGATGCAGTGAAACGGTTGCTGCTGTACATATTGTAAATAAAATACATAGTAAACATTATGCAAACTTTTGACGGTCTTGCAATTTATTAAAAGAGCAATAGAGGAAATTAGGCAGCAAAACTTAGCAAAATAGAGCATTTTGGATTCTAAAAGTCTATTCATTTTTCGTTTGTTTTTCTTTTTATCCCCATTTAAAATTCGTCACTCGTACGTACTATGTTGTAGCTAAACTCCAAATACGACAAAGAGCTCTGGAATGGCTTTTGCTTAAGTTTAGATAGCGTGTTCGGGACTTCTTGTATACATTTAAATTAACCTTGGCAGGAATTAGTTCACAGAATTTCACAGGTTAATAGGTAATTATAATATTATTAGTGGTGCACAACTGCTAACTGTAACTAGCGGTTATCTGTCAGAGATAACCTGATTTTTACTCCACCATTTCCCTTTAGATAGGCTTGCAACGAAAACCCGCATTCTCTCATAAAACTTGTTAAGGAAATTTCTCATTTTTTATTATTTGATTTCCCTGTTTTTTGATAAATTTTAAAAAGAGAAATTCTAATATATACTAATTTAAATATTTAAATTTCAAATTTTCAGATATACAGGATATAGAAAGAGTTCTTCTGAATGTAACACCTTGATGAATATTTGTACAAAGTTGAAATCTACCTATCTCATTCCTAATTGTTCGCGTAACGGAAAAAATGCATTCAGATCTCAAAGTTATTCAACAAAACTTTTAAGGAAACTTTTTTTTAAATGACAAAATCTTAAACTAGAGAATCCTGTTTGACAAACTGAAAATATAACGATAGTGAAGCATTTATATCTCCCAGTTTGAATTCCTTGGTTATTCCCTTTTCGCAATGTTCGAGGAAACGAAATAAAGGGAAATGTTTCGGAAAAATTATTGACCGAAAAGCATTGGATGCAACGGAAGTAAAGAAATGAAGAACGGGTGGAGGCGGAATAGCATTTTCGTTTAATTTAATAGATTGTACTTCAGTACAGTCCAGTTTCCAATGAATGAAACAAATTATATAAATTACGCATCTCCAATCTACGGATGACTTGAATCTGTAATAAGAGAAATAATGAAATACTAATAATTAGTAACTAATTCGTTTTGGTAGTTAGCTAATGAATGAATTCAACTGGGTAGGTATCTCAATTAATGTTATCTCTCTTCTGCCCGACCTACCCTACGCAGTTCCGGGGAAATGAATACCCGGAAATGTAATTCGGTCTTTAAAAATCCAAAATCAATTAAAACACCTGTTTGGCTAAATAACTCCTTCGACCCTTCGAACAAAATCATCCCCAAAATATTTGTAATTCGATGTAAAAGCAAGCTTATGGCTAATTTCCAACAAACCAACAAACAGAACAGAAAGTGGAGTTGCAAGGAAAGCTGTACGTGGAGAAGGAATGGATGGAGGAAAATTCGGTGGTCCGAGTAAAACCTGAAGTGGGGCAGTAGTTAGTAGTTGGTATCAATGGAGCCCAAATGGTGGTTGGCATAGCAGCAGGAGTGTGAATGGATGGAAACAATGGAAATGCCCAGGTCCAAGTAAGACAGGATGTGGAGTGGGTGTGCAAAAAGTGACCCCAGAAGTAAAGCAAAAGTTAAAGGATAATAGGGTGTGTCCGGGCGGTCACATCCTTCTCCGTAACCGTAGGGACACCCCCACTAAACAATCCCGTTCCTGGAAGACACATGGGAAACATTGTTTTCCCCCGGTAATATACCCTCGGTAAAATCAGAGAATACGTTGTAGACAGTTTCGGCTTGCTCTACTTTTTGTGCTTACCGTTTTCCGTTGGGAGCACCAGTCACCAGTCAGACATGAATACTGCCAATTCCTACGGGATAATTGAAATGATGGCAAATTTGTGGCTATGGGCCAGGCCATTATCCTCCACTTAGCCCGGATTCGTTTCCTGCACTGCCATCAGGACCCATGCTCCATATGGACCGCCACGACCGTATTCGGGCGAATCATATCCTTTTCTTCTTCGCCCTCTACCCACTCCACCAAATAACCACCCACGCCATTTTTGGGGGTCACCCGGATGAGCCATTGGGGATTACTCTGAGTTAGGACATTGGAGAAGGTGAGCAAGAGAGTACTTTGTAAGGACCGCCAAAGGACAAGACGTTTATTTTGTCGGGGATTTGGAAAAAAGTAAGCAGACTACTTTAACTTTAATAATGGCTGCTAAGACATATGGTGAGTATTGACATCCAAATCAATACCATTAGCGGGAATATTCTGCTATTGAAATTAATTATCCATGTTTTGATGAGTGGGTGTTCTGTAATTTTTCAACATGTGCCACATTACTGCAACCTCCAGTGCAAGTAAGCACAGAAATTCTGATGATTTTTGATAAATCAACCTTTTTAATTACATGGTTTAAGCTTAAATTTGTTTCTTTTTTAACTTTCGAAGCAAATAATTTAGACAGGTTTGTGAAATATTGTAACTAATTAATCTGAGCCATAAACAACATTTTTTGCCTGATAGCATAATTGTTCATTAGATTCGTCAATAGACTTTAATTGTCCGTGTCAAAGGTGTAATGTGGCCCACATTTGAGTTGGAGTAATATATAATGTTAATGAATCTTTACAATTAACTGTTTTCAGGGTTTAATTATTCCTTACAATAGTTTCCAAGTAACAGCAGTTTACCAAGCTCATGAGATGTTATAGTCTAGTTCTCGTAAAGGATATTTGCTGCTACTCCAATTTTGGTAGAACATTTCAGTTTCATCTATGGGCTGCTAAATTGCTCTCGTACCCAAAACACTGCATGGAGTCTTTGAAGTTTTCCAAATTAATCCAACTCATATACAATGAAAACATGATTCAATAACAAAATATGAAACTAAAAGAGCATAACTGGTTGAATAACTTAAAATGCAATGATTCATGAGCATTTGCATTTTTCGTTGGAACCAGATCAAAACATTCCTCAAAAATCAATAAATTATGTGTTTAAAGGAAAAATAAATTCTAATTATAATGGGTTTATTGGAGGGGTCCTCGTGATCCTCAAATGAAATGGCAACGGAAGAGGTAAAATTTAGCTTCGTAATAATAGAAATATAATAAGAAGGTACGCAGTTCGTGTACAGTGACACTTGAGAATAATTAACTTGTTTCTTTAATTCCTAGTACTACAATGAATTACATACCTTGTGTAATGATAAGCTAAGTGTTTGTGGGCGAAATCATGGCAACGAAATTTGCAGGAATATTCTACTAAAGAAGTGCAAAAACTTAATTTCTCATTTTGAAAGGACCGGGTCTTCCTCTTACAATTACCCCGGATCCATTTGAAATGGACCATTTCCACTTCGGCTTTAGAACCCGCTACCTCTGCCTCCTCCTCCTCCATTAACCCCCAGTTTACAATCTCATTACTAGAAAATGCATGGGAAACAAAAAAGGAAAAAGGAAGCAGCATGGATTTGATGGCCCACATGGATCATACCCTTCACTTTGATCTTTTACCTGAATAGCCTCCTCGTCCTCTTCTAGCTTGAAGTGCAGGAGTTCTGTCATCCTTCTCATCACACCATTCATCCCCCTTTCCAGTTGACATGCACTCTTCTGTAGCATTTACTTACCTGCATTTACAGGACACTTTCTCCCCGGAACAATCTGATATTTTCCGAGGTTTTCGTGGGGTTGGAGGTAGCTACTTAAACGACAAATTGAGCATTCTTCTTAAAAATAACTGGGTTAATACCACTTGCAAATAGTATAAAAAGGAACCTAGGAACGGGTATTATAGTTAAACCTGGATAAAGAGAATCATCCTAGTATAAACTGCGGAAATCAACTCGGTCCTAAACCCGTTTTATATTTTAAAATTACAAATTTTGAATCTGAATCTGGATATGGCGTGATTGCCTGGATCTGTGCGTGATTACCTGGAACTGCGGGTTATTATTATGCGTTCGTTACTCTTTAGAGATAAGCGTTACTGCCTTTTCCCAATTTCATTTAAAATGTAAGCTTACAATTTTGTAAAATTCGGCGAATTTTCAAAAAGAATTTAATTAGCTTATATTGCTAACAATTTTTAACTTTTATGCAATCCGTTTCGCTTTTATTGTGAAATTTAACCTAGAGTTGAGTCTAATAGCCGACACGTAGTTTTCTTAGCCGGAAAATTTACAAAATGCCTCCTAAAAAGCAAGAATGAATGGTGAGGATTTAATCGAGAAAGCAGAAGTTGACAATAACCGGAAGGCTGCAAAGGCAGAGTATGACAAAAAACGACGTGCATCTTTGCTTACTGACGGACAAACAAACTTCATGAATTATTATATTATTATTCTCCATTACGAGTAAACTGTAGTGAACGAAGTTCACGGGCCAACTAGTGTTTTAACATTTTTTCTCGGTTAGGCTGGGTTGGCTTGGTTTATTAGTTATAGTTAGTTTAACACAGATGCGGATCCTTCCCAATTATTCTGAGTTGCTGAAATCTATGATAACTGTATATTAACCAGAATGAATTTTGAAGTTACAAACTCATATTTATTTTCGAGAAATGTCATTACTAAATACGTGTTTGCTTGTTTAAAAGGTTAAATTCTGAATATTTACTTACCTAAGCTCATACGCTGAACAATTATTTAACCGTTTGAAACGATAGTCCTAGTCCACCGAATGACCTAGCAATAACTTTTCCTAGTCCGGGTATGCTGTTAGTTTATGCAATTCACACAAACACATATTAATTAATTAACAATCTAATTAATTTAGAATCCCTACTAATCAGTTTTACTTCTGGTATGCTTGCTATCCCCCTCCAAACATTATTCTGTGTCCGCAGCTGAAATTCAAACCACTTCTAATTTTACTCCACCTCAAAGTCCTCAAAGACAACAAGAAGCAGCACAAATTTTGTGTGGATTAACCTGCTAGTGGGCTTTCCCAGTTTGTCACAGGACGAATTGGAGCAACACATTTTAAAAGGTCATCTCCTCCCCATTTTCCCTTCTCTCGCATTTCCTTATTACATTAGTTAATATACACGTTATCTTCTTTCCAATACTCAAAAAACTTCCACAAAACGAAATAAAATGAAATAAGTAAAATTGTCGAGGAAATTTGTGTTGTCTTAACGCCAGATAAGAGATTTGGCGTGATTAGGATACAATAAAATATTTTAGATCTTCATTTATTCTATCAGCAGATTCAAAATCAAAAAGTAGGTTATTAAGAATTAAACATGTTAGGTGTACGCAAACATTGCAATTTAAATCTATAATCTTACATTTTACTATTGTGTACACTATCATAAATTTAGAATTTCTTCAAATTCAAGATTACCAAGGAAAACTCACACTGATTGGAATGACACAAAAATGGAATATTCATAAAGTTTATTTTTTGAAAGTGATGTTATCCCCTTCATGTTTTGCATTCATTATTATATTGTCCTGATGAATATTGCCGTTGGTAGTCGAAAGCTTGACAAATAAAACCCGTTTATTTTTCAAAAAACCATGTCCTCTAACGTCGTTAGCAGCATAAATGCTGAAACTCATCCCAATAATAATAACAGAGGATTTAGCCAACTTTTTCACGTAATAAAACGCCACTACGACGCGGCGCTAGTTCCGAAGATCAGAGAACTGGAAGGCCTCTATAAGAAAGCAGCTCATGAAGAATGCCACATTAAATTCCTTTCCAAATGCAAGAAGAATTTCATTGTTCCTAAGCATATCACAGACAAGTTTGGTAACATATCGAAGGATCTTGGATCCACAAAGCGAACAGACAAGTTTCAAGAAAAACTTTGTAGGCAATATCTCAAGGAGGAAATCATCAAACACTACCGTGATTATGCTACCTTGGAACGTGAAATCAAAGAAAAACGCATGAACATTCGAAACTTGGTACCTAGTCTTTGGAAATGGATTGCTAAACTACTCAACAATAGCTATTTGACACAAAAACATCAATATAGCGTTTGCCAAAAGCGAAAATATGATAAGCTCGTGCAGTCAACGCTGGATACCAATTTACAACATCTACCAACCTCAACAAAAGAAAACAATGAAACCACCATTGTGAATCTCTGCAAATCTCGAGTGCTAACACCGAATGAAGAGAAACTTTTGAAACTGGGTCTTAACTTCGCACTTCCTCCAAAGGATATCACACGCCAGCTCATCGGTATCATGTACAATATTGAATACAAAATGGCTGACCTAAAAATTGGCGACACGCACAAAAACTATGTACGACATGGCGTTAACAAATTATTCAAAGTGCAGTCAAACCGAATCAATGCTTCGTAAAATGGGAAAAATGGATTCAAGAAGGGATAAAAAGTTTGAAAAGAGATAAAACTATCAAGATTGGGAAATCGGATAAGGGAAACTCTATTGTTCTGATGGACGTTGATGACTATGATTACAAGATGCGGTCTATGCTTGCTAGTGGTCCATATAAAGTCACAACTAGTGACCCAACACTGTCATATTACCAACAATTAAAAACATCATTGGATGACCTCGTTCAAGCAGAGAAAATTGACAAAATTGAGGCAGAAATAATGGTTCCCAAAAAACCAAGAAGTCCCAAAATCTACGGAGCTCCCAAAATACACAAACCGGATATCCCTCTTCCTCCCATCGTCGACTACAGGGAATCTCCAACTTACAAGCTGGCTACGTTTTTGTGCCCAATCTTACAAGTTGTGGCAAACAACCATCCATACACCGTCAAAAACTCGGCTGAATTTGTTCAGTCCATCAAAACACAAAACCTAAAACGTGGCCATGCACAACTTGGGTTTGATGTAATATCCTTGTTTACAAATGTTCCCATTCAAGACGGTCTACGCTTCGTTAAAAAACGCCTCTCTGAAAAAACAGAATGGATGTCGATGACCAAACTTGGGATTAATGATGTTATACATCTGCCGGAAATTTGCGTGAAATGTTGCTACGTTTCATACGAAGGCACGTACTACCTACAAGTGGATGGAACAGCCATGGGCTCACCAATTTCACCCATTTTTGCCGAGCTTGTCCTGCAACATTTTGAAATAGAATACATACCCCGTATACCACAAATAAGCTTTTATAAAAGATATGTGGACGACATTTATACAAATGCCAACGAACGAAAAGCCAACAGCATTCTGGACGAACTCAATAGTTTTCACCCATCCATACAAATCACAATGGAAAAGGAGAAAGACGGAAAACTACCATTTCTAGATGTTGAAGTCTACACCAGAAATGACAGATCGCTGGGGCATAAAGTGTACAGAAAAGAGACACATACGAATAACTACTTACTATATTCATCATATCATCCACAAGCTCACAAGATTGGAGTAGCCGACACCTTATTCACAAAAGCCATACGGTTATCAGACGAATTTCATGAAAAAGAAGAAATTGATAATGTATTCAACATACTCCTATCACGAGGATACCCCTTGAAATTTCTTAAAAAACGACTGGAGATTGTGAGAGAAAAGGAACAAATAAGATCTGTAATGTCAACTGAGGAAATCGAGAAGCAAAAACACGAAAATGAACAAAAGCACCGGATAATTTTACACTACATAGGAAAACCCACATATAGGATTGCACGCTTTTTACAATTTTCCCTGGACGTGGAAATTGGATATTACCCGGGAATCAAATTAGGACAACTACTTTGCAATTTGAAAGAAAAATCGGTCTCAAATTATACACCTGGTGTTTACATTTTCAACTGTTATGAGCAATCATGCTCACTAGCGTACATTGGAGAAACGGGAATCGATATTTATGAACGGTTGAAACAACATGAAGACGCAATACGACAAAACAATCCTAATTCCGCAGTAGCCAGACACATGAACGAAAATCCAGGACACTCAATTAAAAAAGAAAGCCTTACTCTCTTGGAATATGAACCTCGGGATGGATACAGAAAAACAATGGAAAGTCTTTATATAAGAGGCAGTGGAAACCTAATGAATGTGTCACTTGGATCCCGTATCGACCCACATTGGTGCTCAGCACTAGTCCCATTCTTCAAATTCAAGATTACCAAGGAAAACTCACACTGATTGGAATGACACAAAAATGGAATATTCATAAAGTTTATTTTTTGAAAGTGATGTTATCCCCTTCATGTTTTGCATTCATTATTATATTGTCCTGATGAAGATTGCCGTTGGTAGTCGAAAGCTTGACAAATAAAACCCGTTTATTTTTCAAAAAACCATGTCCTCTAACGTCGTTAGCAGCATAAATGCTGAAACTCATCCCAATAAATTTAGACTCTGGGCTTTTTTATTTTTTCCCAATGACAGCAACCACAGGTATTTTTGGGTTCGATGCATGAAAGTTTTTTAACTATAACAAAGGCGGTCGTTTTAAATTTATGTTAGAAACGCCGACTAGTCCAAGCTGAATTAGTCTCTACACATATAAACATGTAAACATGTAACCGAAAAGAACCTTCGTCCCCAGAAGTTCTATTTGTTGAAAAATAGTAAAGTTTCAAAATAGAAAGCTAGTGTGATTTATTACTGGGAGGATTAATAGATTAATGCAAACAAAAATAAGCGACAGGTACAGACCACATTTACGTTTGAGATGCAAAATAATTCAAACAATCAGAAAATGTAAAATGCTACATAAAAAAATTAGGCAAATGAACTGAATGTGGAGTTTATTTAGGAATGAAATAGCCGAGAAATGAATAACGAATACAGAGGATACTAGCTCGGCTACAACGCCAGATCGATATTAGCTTGTATTTAGCAGCTTCAATTAAACTACTAGATGCATTTAGCCCAACTAGGGTAGTTAGTCTGGAGCATTGAATTAATCAGACTATCGCGAACAGTGAATACTAGAATAAGTTTTCATAAAACGATTATCCAGTTTTGCTCAGTTTATTTATAAATTAACGTAATACAAATTAGTACAAATGTAATTTCAATATTACTATTATTTTGCCGTTATGGAATTCAACAAATTTTTCCCAATTTTTTTAAGCCAATGCCTCGTTTACACTTTTCAATTTCACCCTGTCTTGGTCACCTCCACCTCCAGGTTTCTCCTGAACTTTACATTCCCCTCCATTTTCACTTTCAATTTCCATCTCCATTTTCCAGAAGTATGGCTTAGGCTTGTACACTTCTTTTATAGTTTTGTTCTACTTCTAGGTTTTGACAATTATTAAACTGTGCTTCCAACGCATTATGAAAAAAGCTTTCACGTCTGAAAGCATTTTGTTCGATACACAAGCCAATTAACAAGCTGTGGATTAATTTAAATTATTTTGTCCCAATTATGCTTCGAAATAAATTATTTTGTAAAGCTAGATGTTTGTTTGTGATAATATTATGCTTCATCTACAAAAAAACATTCATGTAGCCTTAATGTGAATAGGTAACTAACCATGATTAAAATCATGAATATTTGTATCCGTAGCAAACGAAAACAGAAACCCAGGTCGTTTGCGTACAGTAGTGATTTCATCTCACACGGCCTATTTAATTACATGCTTTACCCGCTAATTAGTTATTTTTCTAACTTTCCAAGCCTATTTGTTAAACATATTTGTGAAAATAGTAATTACTTAACCTGAACAATTGACAATTGAATTGACTTTTTTGCAATGACTCGGCAGCATTCGGTTTTTTGTTAGAGGAGATGTAGCATTTTACGTACCTAGATGTGCAGCGGGAAGTACCCTTGGATTTGAATCGAAGATTATAATGAACTTGATGGCAGTATTATCATCGGTTCGGTTTAGTTTGGGAATTGCTTCTTATTAAAAAAATGAAATTATTTGTGCAAAGAAGACAGTTTTATAAAACTCTCTTCTGAACTTAATCACGTTTATTAGCTATGCTAAAGCACTAATTCATTCAACTTGTACAACATTTATGTAAAGTTCCATCCAAACCAAAACAGATAACCTGGTCCTTTGCTTGTTTGGATGATTTATGTTGAAGGAACCTATTTAATTACATGCTTTAAGCTCTAATTGGTTATCTTTCGAATTTTCGAAGTCAGTCAGTTAAACAGATTGATGAAATAAAGCAATTAGCTAACCTGAGCAACTAAACAACATATTTTGCGGTGCTTCAACAACTTTGGGTTTCTTGGGGGAGGCGGAAAAGAATTATTGCTCAGCATATATTCCGCCTTGACTCTTCATGAGTAAATATCATTCATGAGTTTCTAATGAGTAAAATATCATACACAAATCACTGATTTACATGACTTGAATCTGCATTAACAGAAATAATGTAAATCTATCAGACAATTAGCTGTTTGTTTGATGTTTTAACTGTACTCCGAAGGTAGCTACATATTATCTCTCTTCGCCCCGATCTACCTACCCAGTTCCAACTTTGGGGAAATGAATAGTGGAAGTACAATTCTGTCTTTAAATATCCAAAATCATTTGAAACACCCACTTAGCCATGCAGTTCCTTCGGCTCTTTAAATAATATCATGCCCTCCTGTCCCAAAATGCATAATTTGCAATAAAGTAAACTTATATCTAGTTTCCAAGAAAACGGATGAGTAGAAGAGAATGTAAGGGACCGGGAGGAATGGGGAGTGGAGGGCCAAGCTGAACAGAAATTGGAGGAATGGGTGCTGATGTGGAATTCCAAGTACAGTTTGAAGTGGAGAAGGAGTGGATGGAGGAAAAATTGGTGGACCAAGTAAGTCTGGAAGTGGGGATGGGGTTGACGGCACCTTATTGGTGGTATGCGGGTCATCCTTCGAAACTGATGAAGGGGGATTATGGTTGGGAAGATAAAAATATACTTTATGAAAGGTGATCAGGAGTGTGGTCGGTCAAAGAAAGTGATCCGGGACCTGCAAGGGATGTTGGCTATGCCGGAGTATAAGGTACGAGAAGATGTGGGATAAAAGAAGGAAAAAAGTTAGTCGATCGGCCGATGTCAAAAAGGTGACGACTGGTGGCAATGGTATAGAAGGATAGGGAAGTATTGGAAAGAAACAGGGATTGGAGGAGACTTTTGTTGAAGTGATTGGGGAAAAAGTGGATAAGCGAAGGACGATAAGGAAGGATAAAAGGGAATTGAAAATGGGAGTGTGTTTGTGTGAAGAAACCAAAGAGCGATGTAGAGGAGGTGACAGAGAGCTCTATTAATTTGTTTCATCTTTAACTCACTCCATTAAGTTACCATCCTTCCGAAAAAAATCAAATAATTAATTTACAGATGAAAAAGCACTTCCAATTGATTGAGCTGAGCTAATGAATTGAGGGAAACCTCAGAAAAACAATAAAAAATTGGTTGTAAAACAGCATGTACAACAAATTGCCAAAGAATTGAGTTTGTCCCATCGATTTCAAATGTGCGATTTATAACATTATCGCTTTATTACATTGCTAACTTCTAATTAGAGAAATCTGAAAATACAAGCTAAAAGAAACGCTGAAAGAGTCTTTTTGTCAGGTCACATTTAGCCCAAGGTCGTTTGTAATTATGGCTAGGAATGAAGATTTTGGTAACATTTATGTGTTTACTCCTGTGACACAGGACATAGGTATTTTGATAATGTTGAATTGGGGAGTTAAATAATCCGTCTGTACTCCAGGAGGCTGATGATCTATGTCAATAAGTAGTCCATTAAATGAACGTAGCATTTTTCTGGCGTTCAAATGCTGATTTTTTATGTAACTCAAAAAGTTCCTTTTAAAGCTTTTTAATTTCACTAATTAAATTCCATCAATCAAAAGAGAAGCAACGGAAGTGGAGGAACGGTGGAAGGGCACTTGATAAATTAAAGGAACAGTAGAGCCTGTTGGACAGCAAGGAGAGAATCTGTTGGAGAAAAACCTGAGAAGGTTAAATGCAGAGACTTGCGGTTATATTAAATGGCCAGGGAAATGAGAGACATTTAATATTAATGAGTGTATGGAAGAAAGAACAGACTGACAAGGAGCACAAGATTGGAACCCAAACCCCGAAGGACCTGGCCAAGTATGACGCGGAGTAAATGAAGGTGAGGAAAGCTCTGGAATTGCTGGTTAAGAAAGTGTCGAGCGAGACAAGAGGAAGAAGGTCCTCCGAGGACCCCAAAAAAGGGTACGGTCCGTAGTTAGAATGTGGAAGAGGGATTAGGCGACAGCAGGTGCCCCCTCTTTGGGATTGGATATGAGTAATGTGGACGATTTGTTAAGTGGAAGGCAAGAGGTAGGAATTAGCGGAAGCACGAGTACAATGTCGCACAGTTTGTTTTTGCAGGTGCTGGTAATTAAATAGTTGCCACAAAAGGTTCTGGAAAGTATTGTCTGACTGATGTTAAAGATGTTAACTGATGTTAAAGATTAATGAACTAGCTTACAGTGCTAAGTGCACCAATATATAAACTTACAATCTAAATATGATTTTAAGGTTCATTTCTTCTGAATTCAAAGTTATTCGAGATTGAAACAATTTAATATGAATGGCAGTAGACCTGTATAAATCAGGAATTTAAAATGTCCAACAAAACGAAAAAATGTTAAAGTGTGAAATTTTGAAATTCGAGGCATTTCCGACAGTGGGAATCCCACTAAATAAACTTCAGATAAAATGTCAAGAGGATGTCTTTTGCTGTACCGTTATGAATCTTGCTGTATCATGTTTCACGTAAAAAATGCTGACTACCTATGCACAGTAAACTCTATTATGATACCAGATTGCCAGTCCTGTGCCAGAAGTAAAGGGCCATTTGACAACTGGAAATGAATCAGAATCAGAATCAGATTTATTCAACATAAATCTCCTTTGGGATCCATGGAGATAGTACAAATTAAAGCATTACATTAATAATATGTTTTCACATGAGTCTTGATCTATTTGACATTATGTTTAACGTACATGAATATTATTGTATATTAATACAAGGATTTAAGCATAATAAATGAAAAGTCACCGTGGCATGGAAAAAAAACAGGCTAGTAAAAAGCTACAAAACCCGTTTAAAGTAAAATATTCTTGGTCTGAAAAGTTTCTGCTTCTGTTGGGTTTAGCTGCCGCTGCCTGCATCATCCGAGATTACACGTTGAAATTCCCCTTATTTGCTCGAACTCATGTAGTATATATCTCTCCAAGTCAGTAGTTAGGCAGTAGCAGTCCGTGTCACCTCTAAGTTCTTGATCAGATTTCATATCTTCTATTGCTCCTTTAATTATTTGCCACGTACGTAAGTATGTCTCTCTGTTAATTTTCTTCTTATTAGTAATCTTTTTGGACAGGTTTGCAAAACTATAAATTTCGTCACACATGCAATAATCCGGTTGCTTATGATGGCTGGAATAAAACTTTTCATGATTTGATGATCTCACGCTGGCTAGAAAATTTAGCGATCTTTTCACATGTTTTACATTTTCTATGTTCTGCACCAGTAATTGTTCCGCTGTCTCGGTAACCCATGCATGGAGATTGTGCCGTGGTGTGGTGCGGTTGACCTTGAATGGTTGTTGTTCGGTTTGAACTTGATTCTGCTTGCATAATGACGCACTTGTGCTAGCCACTGGTTTTTCCATATTTATTGTATCCTGTTCTTGAATTTCAGAGTCGAATTTCAGGGTGGGGATGCCAATTTTGGTAGGTTCTAATATTGATTTAACACTATATTCTTCTTCCTTGTCTTTGTGGTCAATAAATTCACCAAGCAACAGGATTTCTTCCTGTAACTCCGATTTTGCTGCCGATAATTTGTCTATTTCACAAATTCGAGTTGACTCTGTTTGGTTTTTAACTTCAGCAGCCAAATTTTCAAATTTCTCTTCCAAACGATTTATTTTCATTTCTAGTCGGAGTAGAAATTTATGTAAAAAGCTCTCGCCTTTTTCGTTTTTCTCCAGCTTCACAAAACCCATTTTAACAAAACCGGTTTGACGAGACCAAATCTGCTTAGCTGTTTCACAGTCAGAGGCTAGATCAAGACTAGCAGCGGACAACTGGAAATGGAAAATGCAACGATAGTGTTTGATAGTGTTTGGTTTTTTGGTAGAGATGAGATAGCAATATAATTGGTTTTATCAAAATTTGACAAGACTACTGGGCTAGGTATTTAGCCGGAAATGAAATTAATTTAAATATTAAAATATAGTGAATTTTATGCTGAAACTTAGCATAGTAAACTCAGAAATTTCATGCAGAACTATGTTAATTAATCAACTACAGGACCCACAAGTCTTATTTCCCGCATCAAAATACAGCGAGTAATACGGGTTTTGTTGAGACTAGGAACAGTAAAAGCTTGAAAATTTATTTGGTTATAGAAATCTACAACCGAGTACACACATGTTGGCGGGAACGATAATTTAGCAAAATATAGTTACTTTAGTCTGCCGAATTCAGTGAAATTGTAGTATTCTACATGGCTTCAGGAATCTATTATCAATTAATTCACTTAAAATTTAAGTTTCTTAAAGTTGGAATGCAACTATTACATAAAAGTTACGGAGGGGTTTTCTTTGTGCAAATGCAATTTTAATTTGTTTCTAATGTTTCTGCGCTACTTAAGGATATGTATATATTTTTCATTATATTTTAGTCTAATGATAAACGTTGAAACATAAATACATGCTAACAATGTAAACATTTGTTACTTTGAATTATTCCTGCATGTACAAAGAAATGTAAAAGCATTTATCGAGTTTGACCCATCAAGTGAAATTCAAAATGTGCGTTTTATACAATTAGGCAATTTTTGTTTCCAATGGAGCCTAAACCTGTTGGACAGCAAAGAGAAAATGCGTTAAAGAAGAAGGCAATGGCTGACAAGTTGAAATGCAGAGAGGTGAGGTTGGATAATGTGGGTAAGGAATTGAGTGCGAGTGCCCGGAAGAAGGGACTGGATGACTGAAAGCAAGAGATTGGGATCCTGAAGGACCTGAACCATGCTTGAAGCGAAGGAGTTGAAGGTTCTGGGATTGCTGGTTAAGAAAACGGAATTGGCACCAAAGTAGATATGAAACCTATCCTATCTGACATCTGATAGAGCTTTCTGAGTAGATTATGATGGCACTTGTTAAAATTCCAAGTGGTCCCTTGCTAAGAATTTCCTTACGTAGGACTTTCTGCACTATGTACGTTATTGCGGTGCAGAGTGCGCGGTCAAAGGTCAAGGAGTAAATCATGTCCACATCGCTCTCTTTTATTTTTACGTGTCTGCTTCTCTCATGCATGTGTGATGAGAGGCTGGCTATTCCGTCACCCTTTTACTGTGTGGTGGGTAAGTAAGCCATCTGCAAGAAAGTATAAACATGATGGAGTATAGGATGGCGTCCTTGACATGACCTTACAGGTAATAGGTAATGACATAACCTTACTTTAAACCCAAGTATAAAACCATAATCTAGTGGCTAATTTGTGGTTTTTAATTCTAACCAAAAAAATTCTTCTTTATTAAGGAAGGCTTCCATATTTATTTTTTTAAAGAACCATTTATACTGGAAATATTATAACAAGTTTACCGTTATTTTAAAAATACATGCACTTATGTGTTCGGTAAACAATCCACCGGGCGTTATGCATTTGCTAAATAATTTCCAAAACACCAAAAAAATCCATCGCACCACCTAAATATACTTCCTCCCTAACCACGCATTTTCCCTCCTCCACTACCCCAACCCCCAAATCTCCTCCACAATATTTCACTTTTCTTTAATCCCCAACTCATCCTACTCCTTAAAACTCTTCAGTACCTCCAAAATTACCCCCCAACGCTGCAAATACCTTTGCCACTTGACAGGAAATTTTTCCAGGTTTGCTCGCCCATTCGCCTTATATGTGTGGAAGTACACATTTTTACCACTTTTGTACGCTGATTTCAAAAATATACCGAAGTTTGTAGCATTTTTAAACCGTAGCTTACACAGAACGAGATAATTCTTCTGGAAGCCGCGTGTTTAGAAATTCTTACCGAAACTCTTCCATTCCCTACTTAAATATTTGGGGCGTATAGAAGTACCGCGGAAAGCCATTATAGAATACTCTGGTTATTTTCGGTAACTTGTCACCATTCCACTTGAAAATAGTTACATCTATTCGCGACCTGTTTGGTGGGGCCTATTCTACAAAGTTAATGCTTCCGCAGATGGACTTGCTTCAAATTCTTGGATTTGGACAAAAGGACATGTACAGGTAGTGCATTTGGAAGGAAGTTCCAACACAGGAGAAATATTGACTTCTGCAAGCAACCAAACAAATTGAATGTGGATATATTGCGTAAAAAATTTCGGTTTTAATAATATTCAAACTATTTAAAGTACTTTTCAGTTATTACTAATCGTTGTCACCAAAGTCAGTACAAAGGAAAGCTTTGAGAAATCAATGGACTTTTTGTACATGGGAGCAATTCACAAAACTGGAGATGCATAACGTTTCAACAAAAGTTTAATATTGAACTGAATATTCAATATATGCATTCAACTGAAGTCAACCAGCAATATTCACCGAAAAGGAAGATGAAATTGACAAATAGTTGCAATTATTCTGTGCATTTACCTATTGACCTGATCCGATGTATATAATATTAGCGTTTTCTGAAGCAATTGTCAATTTAAATTCTTAAACTCAAATCTGCTGTCCACTTGTGCTTGTAACCCTTTAGTTTGAATTTATGTAACACCTGTATTCCAGTTCCCATAAAATATAGTCTACAGCCAATTGTTTCTACTCATACATACGTGGTATAATTCTTTGTTTTTCTTTTCAATACTTGTCCTAATGGCAAAAACTTTTTAACTGTATTCAAAGTAACCCGGTCGACCAAAACCTCAGTTTTCCGCCAATTCTACTCCGTACTTGAAGCTCTCAAACACGAATAAAACTCGTGGAATTTTTGGGTTCAAGTTTCCGTATACAACACTTGTAAAACATGCAGAATTTTGGCACGAAAATTTTACCAATTTGAATCCAATATTCAATTACCATTTAACCGAAAAAGTGGTTTAAAATGTTTGACATTAATTGGGGTAACTTTTTTGTGCCTCATATTATATTGAGATTAGTGACCAGTAATCCAATTGTAAAAACCGATTTTGAATAACTATAAGTCTAGCTTTTATCAAGGATTTCCTTAGCTAATCTAAATCCTCTTGATTTTGATGCAGTGTTCTGGTGCAAAGACTTAAGCTAAGTAGTCAGTCTGTTGTACTTCCGGGTGACGTAAATTGTATAGAACTAATTTTCTAAATGAAATATTGTTGGATGGAATGAGAGACCTTACTGAAAATAAGGTACTCAATAGGGCTATTCTTCTATACTTTTTTGAAAACAGGCTTACGATGGAAAAGCTTCAGGTAAGAAATAAAAACGGGTAGGATATAATGTCCGCAACAACTCTGTTCAAAGTGCATATGCTCTATTTAACATGCATTGATATACCCGATCAGCATATTATAAAAATGCATGCCATAAGTTGCGTTTCTTTTCTGAGAAGCAACTTAAGTACCTCATCATTCCTTCCGGATTTATTTCAAGGTTAAGTCAAGCGCGTGGCAAGCAAAATTACAAGAAGTTACCAGTAGTCGTTTTTTTCTTTTCAATCATATATTGTTTCAGAGCGACTGTTCATATATTCAACCAAGCAAACTTACAAACGTGAGGGCGTGTGAGGTAAAACTTACATTATAAATTGGAAATAAACAAATATTTATTTTCGTCTCAATTTTGCATATTAAATATTTTTCTGAATATAGCATTAAATTTAATTGTCAATAATTAACCAGAAGCTGATAAATGTGCGCATATATCACAGTACACTTTACCAGTACAACTGTTATAATCTATAAACACAATGAAGACACACGTAATACACATTTTGGAAAGTAACAACAGGATCTTGACTTGCATACTCTTGTTGTGTTTTCTTGCAATTTCTGAGACAAAACTTTAAAATTTGAACCTGAATGAATTTCTGTTCCTGAAATCTCGAACGTATTAAATGCAATTCTTCCAAGCGATAAGGGTGCGAGTGTAGTACATTACATAAACAAGCAGAACTGCAATTTACCCGACTATGTTTCTTCCACTACATTTGCTGTATCTGGATCCTTTACCAACAAAACTAATTTAACGGACCATGAACTAGTTTATTGGAAGCCACAAATCCGCAAATTTGAAAGAGAAGAGTATAATTTCTTTGGAAAGACCAACATTATCCCACATGGGTGGCATCGCATTTTACATGTATACTTTATCACAGGATCCTTAAAGTTTACTGAAGCTCCATTCCACAGCGCATACACACGCATTTATCCCATAGAAATATCCCTTAAGTATTTGCTAAACCCACTTGTATTGAATGCTTTTAGGTACTTAGGATCAGACATAGTTTCGTTGACAAGTTTAACAAGATTTAACTATGGATACGCAAGGCCATTTGATATGCAAATTGTGATGGCGCACACTGTGCATTCCCCAACTGCAGTAGATTACGTTTATGGTTCAAACCATGAAGCAGTTCTTCCCTTTCACAAAGTATTTGTAGAGCTCGGAAGTAGTCGTGGATACCAAATTTCAATTTACTGTCAATACTGTAATTCCGCACATGCTGACCGGTGGTTTCCAGGAACAGTTTCGTTAATTCAAGAAATACTTGTAAAAGGCCATAGCTATTTAAGCAAAAAAGTAAACCAAGTTGCTATATGCAACGTACCGAAAACATCCTTGTTGCAGTCTTTTGTTCACTTTAGAGATTTACAATTTGATAGTGTTAATCTGAACGATGCTTTAGTAGGAGCCTTGTCGTTAGAAAACGCTACTAGTGTTGAATGTCCAGAGTTTTATTTAGATATTGAACAACGACCGTCTATACACTTTGATGTGCTTCACGTTCCGTCAGTTATAACAGACACAATTTTTATAGAGTTCTTCACTTGTGACGGTGGGTATTTTCAATCGCGCGTCTCGTTTAACGGGTTTATATCAGCGTTTGACAAACCTACCTGGATATTGCTGACATTATTTGCAGCAATGTTGGTGACGGTATTTCAGAATAGCGTTCCAACACCACTCATTAGTAATAACAAATTTCTTGTGACAGGGTATAAGTACATATATGCCAGTTTAATGGTACTGCGAATGTTTCTATTCCAAGGAACTGAGCAGAAAAATAACAAACTTAAAGTTCCTTTACAAATATGGACGGTTTGCGTGTTCACAATTGGTTATTTTTACATGGGAGATAATATTGGAGAGTTGACGGCTCCAAAAAACCCGGTTCTTTACACAAAATTTGAAGAAATTTTAGACAAAAAATATTCAATTGTATATCCTTTGAATACTGAAAGTATATTGACGTTAATTGCTCAGGAGAAGCACCCATGTTATATAAGGCTTCTAAATTCAAACCTTGACAACTTTTGCAAATTTCTGATTGGATCAAGTTTAGCACTTCATTTATATGAAACGGATATTACGAAGTTAAACGAGACAACAGAAGGTAAAGTACTAAAAAAAATTGGTGATGCCAACCATTCAGAGAAGTATATTAAAGATGGGCCAATTTTTTACAAAACAAATCCAAACTTCTGTCAAAAACATGCTGCTGTTGAGTGGTCTGATAGAATGCAAGAACTTGAACATAATATTAGGCTTGATCGCCTGAACAAGACACCAAGCAATTCGCCACTATATTCAAGAGGTGGAAATAAGTTTATGCCAACAAGAAAAGGATGGTCTTTTTCAAAGTGGGGAGATCCATGGATTATGAATCGGGTTGGATCTGTCTGGGCTAGTGGAATATATAATTTCATTAAGGAGTTTAATTACTGGAAACGCCAGATAAAATATGAAAGGAGTGTACAGGAACTAGAATACACTTTGCATAAAAAGGATAAAGATAGTATGGACAATTTTATTGTTTTTCTCACTGGAAACACGGTTGTAATATTTATAATGTTTGGTATAGGATCAAGTATAGGTATATTCTTATTCATCATAGAAAATCACAAGATAGTACGCAGTCAACTCAAAGCAATAGTAATGACAGTGAAAAGTGTCAAGAAAAACACAGCAAAGTTATGTCGCAGAACAACATTATGTTCTTGTCACATAGCCGCTTTTGTCAAAGGTATAAGAAAAAGTCAATTTTCAGAAAGACTAATGGTAATTACTAAACACTATTAGGAAAACAATGATTTTGTGTGAAATTTTAAAACTTCTAGTTAGTATTACATATTTTAACTTGTAAATGCACAGAGTTTAGAAGCAGTTTTTAGTACCGGTTACAGTACGCTTTTAAGCTGTAAATTTATTATGTTGCAACATGCTACTTGAGCATTCAGTACAGACTTTACACGCAAAGATGCTGGAAAAGACTTATGTACATCATTCACGATATTGTCGACATAATCTATGCTCGTAAAATGCTAAAATTTACATGTAATACATTACACATAATACAGACACAATAGGGATCGTTCATTTTTTTGAATTATGAGAAAATAAACTTTGTTAATTAAACAAATGAATTGTGGAAGTGGTCTTTATTCTCTTCAATCCAACGTCATTGGTATAAAATTTTCACGGCAACATTACTCAAAACGTTACATAACCAACTAGCAGTTTTAACAAAAATGAACCCGAATTACTAATTGTTTGCATCTCAGCTTCTCTTTGCGCTTTCATTGTAAAAATAGACATATGCAGTTATCCATCCAGTAGAATTTGCCATCACAGCTATAACAAAACTACTAAGGTAAATGCAAAGGTGGGTCAACAACTTGCGCGAAATAACTCAATGTAAAAAAACAAATTGGACATATTACCATTGGACAATGATAATATGCACCAATTCTAATGTACGTAGTTAAGCATCTTACTGCTCTTGAGTGATTTCTGGTATTGATCTCCCGTTCAGGAAACACGTCCAACGTTTTCTTTGCTCTAAATGTTTTTAAATAAAATTGTGGTTACTTTGGGTCCTAAGAAATAACCGCTTATTAAGGAAGTTTTTCCAGCTAATTATGTGCGTAGAGCGTAATGTTTAAGTATATCTAGTTAATATGTAAACACTTTCTATAGTATGGCAGCAATTCCATTTTTGCAGCCTCTTGACTTCCCATTAAATATTTGGTAAACCAGGAACTTTCTAACCCGCACATGACAACCATTTACATGTCTTGAAGGACATGACTCTAGAACAACAAAACTATTGAACCAGATGAAATTTTTCTTGGTTTCAATAGAGTTGGAAATAAACGTAATCCCAAGTAAACACTTTTTGAGAAATTGAACCTTCAACGAGGGTTTGATAAAATATAATTATATCAAACCCTTTTCAGTCAAAAAATTACAATTTCGAAAAACCGAAAGATAGTCGTTGAACACAGTCTATTGGAGATTGTCTGTGCGAAATTTCAACAATTTTGGTATACCCATGCCTGAGTTAGAACTTGCCCACTGAACCGATCTCAAAATGCTTTATAGCTGTATAAATAGGCTATTTTGCGTTTTCAGAAAAAATGAAATGCACATTGTTCATATCTTGTTACCTAAGCAATAATAATATGCAATCGAATTTTCAATTTTAAAACTTCGATTTCATCCCGTAGAGTTACTCTGTATAGTTAAATTATCCTATAGTCAAGGATACTCTAGATTATGGGAATACTTAAATTGGTAATTACTACACATAACCCATGGAAATACATGTATGTAAGTTCAGTGGCTGAATTTGAGCCTTCAATACATACATTAAAATAAATACCCAGTCCCAACTGTGACAAATTTTGTCACACAACGCTCAAGTAATTGTGCCTATTGCAAGAAGAACGCAGTAAGGTAGCAGTTAGCAAATAATCAGTTAGACTTTTATTCATCGAGCAGGCCAAAAAAATTTCAAGTTTTAATACGATGTGAAGTCACACTTAATTGAAGTAATATGATTATGGTTTTATGCCAGGGTTAGGGTAACTGAAACAACAAACCTTTTTGATTAAACTAGATATTAAATCACCAAGATATTACGATATTTCTTGATTCACATTTTAATTTTCTACCTCTTGCATACGCTAGAATAGGACGCAGTATGAGTAACAAGTGTATGTCTTGGACGATCTGGCAAAGCCTTTGCTTTTTATTATCCCAATGATTTGTACATAACTTGCACAACTATTTTAGTGTACATACTAGTTCATCGTTTATCTTTAGTGATCGTATTTGGTTCGTAATTTCCGTTGATCCAAATTCCAAACTAATCAAATTATACGAGACCCTTTTAAACGTGGCTCTTTGCAAAGGGCGTTTTTTTTCGTGACTGACCCCCAAAAATCTGACCCCTTAGAATTTAATTGTTACTATGCTTACTGCATAGCCTGTCTAAGGATGAAAAGAAATTATTAAGAGCTATGATGAAGAGCTATTATTAAACCACTTATGCTCTTTAATAATTGGTATCGGTCGTTGCAATCGAGCACGAAACACTGGAGTTATTAAAATTTTTCTAAACCGCACACGCAAAAGTGGAGCCCCCGAATTTTTTGAAAAGTTCATATCTTCCTATAGACGAAAGATTTTCAAATGCGGTTTTTTGTAATCGAGAAGGTTTATTTTTTTGTACATGGGCATTAAGCAATTTTCGGCTACCGTGAAAAATGACGAAGTTAGAAAATCTACGTTTTAAGTAATTTGATATAACATTGGTGAATTAAGGGCTACAGCTAAAACGTTATATTTAAAATAATGCAATTTGCAGGTTGTGTCTACACCACAAACAATTAAACCGATTAAGTCATGCATATAAAAGCAATAACGACGAAACCACAGACCCAACTTAATTTTCCAGAAATTGCGATTTTTGGCTAACACAAGAAAAAAATCGAACCAAGTTTGCTTGATTTCTTTTCATCCTTAGACAGGCTTCATCCTTAGCATAGTAACAATTAAATTCTAAGGGGTCAGATTTTTGGGGGTCAGTCACGAAAAAAACGCCCAAAGTGCAAATAAAAGTCAATTGTACTACATGCTTCAAAACGTGCTAATAGCTTGCGTGAAACCTTCTATCGCCTAATCTTAAATTGTGTTGTTCAATCTAATGATGATTGAGAACACTAGGATGATTTTGTTTTATGATTTACTCCATTTACTTTTCATATAATGTTTAAAAATCTATATAATTTGTTCTATATTTATATTAAACAAATAACGACATCTTAACCTGGAAAAACTATCCCAGTAAAAGCATATTGCAAGTAAGATTACTTGCTAACAATACGCAGTTCAACGGAGTAAACTTTTCAATAAAATTGTTCGAGCCAAACTTTATTTTCAAAGGAGGACACGACCAGTAAAATCTTCGACAAGCTTTTTTGTCTCGGACTGTCCAAGCGGCAAATATCAAATGTTTTTCCAAAATCCTTGGTGCTTTGCAAGATGAGCTATGTACACCAGCCAACCCAGTCACCATTATCAAAATGACAGTCACACAGTCCACAGCAAGTATTAGGAAAAAACAGATTCCAAGTATGTTTTGCAAGTTCCACTCTATTATTATCAACGATGCTGTACCAATTGCTTGCCCAAAAACGGCAATACAGATTATTGCAGGAAGAACTGCCATTTGTTGAATTTCATTACTGATCGTCACCAGAATCTGGACATATCTGTACCAAAGCAGAGCTTCAGTTGTTGGCAAAGGCGTAGATAGACTTTGATAAAGAA